>OU015491.1:194055566-194330566 GCA_907164885.2 Dolomedes plantarius | reverse complement strand
AAAATACGCCTACTATCGCTTTGGAGGCTAAACCTGGACGCATTCGTAAAGAGAACAGCCCTCCATTGATCACACGTCCAGTGGACATGTTGACGTGCTCACTGCAAACGTTTCCGCCTATGGCATGACGTGAGCGGGACGCAAATGGCTGGTCGCCTCGCAAAAAGACCACCTTCGTGAAGCCTTCTAGGCACGGTTGACGTTGATACCAACCTTCCAGAGCTTGCAGCGAGGGAGGATCTGAGTTCAGACGGAGTTGCGGTTCTATACCGTGCACATAATGACAAATATTGGTCATCGGCACTTGTCGCAGCGTATGGCCGTCCTTGGCTGAACCTTCTGGATGCCGAAACCGGGGGTTAGAAATTGTTGCCAAAGTCTATGAACAACAGACGGACTCATATTTGACCATCTGGCCACTTCTGACTTCTACTAGAGGCAGGCCACTTCTGTCCTGCCTCTAGTCTCCCAATAGCTCGCCATCGCAGTTCTTCGGTCAAATGATGCCTAGAGGTCCTTGTTACAATTTAGCTATGCCAGATTCTAATCTCAGCCTCGCAGTGACAATTGCCGCCTTACTCTGAGACATGCACTTTTATGCTCCTCGCAAATGACGTATTCCGACTGCAGCGCCACTATTTTGCATAATGTATTATTGTTCAACACCTTTTATTCAACAACATATTTAAATTTTAAACAGATTGGCCTAGTTTTGAACGTGTTATCCCTCTTTATGTGATTTTTCCTTAATTTTTGATACCTAGTGTATTATATCTGTGTGTGTGTGTGTAAGTAAATATATATACGCCCTCGCAATATATATAGTGTCATGTGACTTAACTCAAAAGGAAAGCTAAAATTTGGAGGTACCTGAGATAAGTAAGTTTTACTAGTGTTATTTCGTTAACAACCGTCACAACATTATTATTCAAGGAAGAATTCTTTATCAAATGTATTATCAGTAGATCAATATACTGGGTACTGCACAATCCTTCCTAAAACGTGAAAGAAACAATAATCCAATACATGAATTGAATAGAATGAAATCCACAAGCATTAGTGTATCTTTACAGTAATTTATAACGAATATTTCATACCACATTGCCAAAGCGAGGAAAATAAATTTGCTTTGTTCACTGTGCACGTTTCTCTTTTGAACAAAAGTGTTTTTTTCTCTCCTTTGACTTTGAGATGCTGATATAAAATCATTTTAAATTTATTAGAATAAACTAGCATTTACTTTTTAGAAATTAATTTTTACGGTACACTTTGTTAATTCTCTTGCCTTTAACAGTAAAAAGGAAGCTTCTTATTAATCCAGAATCAAATATAAAGCCGTCCTGTATATTTGATCGTGGCTTATCAAGAAGCTCTCTTTTTACTGTTTGTGTTTCCACAAGTTTTCTGTAAGTGATATTGTCTTTACTTATTTTAAATGCGATTTAGCTCTTCTTTTCCACAGGGATATTTAAACTAATAGTTTTTTTTTTCCAGTGAAACTTTTAATTTAATCTCCTTCATAGTTTTTCAAAAAGCGTAGTGAGTTTAACTACCTACAGTTTATCCAACCATATGTTCTACTCCGTGTTTTTTCAACCTCGGCATGTACCGTTAAGCTGTGCTTTTCTTGGGTGCAATCATGTGTGACGAAGTCACTTTAGCTTAACTTTGTTGCATTTACTGAAGCCTTTGTTATTATTTTTTATAGCATTTTTAACTATTATTTTTTTTGAAGGATTGTCTACTGCCAAGGTGTATTTATCCCCAGGATTACATCTTTTAGATACAATCCTTCATTTAAATCCTAGTTGACATTGTTGAGAACAAGATATAGGTCCTTAGACTCACGGCATACGAAACTTTTGCCGATCAAAAATGACGTCATCGGGACGTATATTTGTAAAATCTACCAATGAGCATTATTGTCGATTAAGAATATACAATATACTTCATGATAATGCCATTTTCGCACTTCGAAATTTTCTTATATCTAGAGACTAAGACCCTAAGTCACTAAGTTTTACTTACCGTAAAATCTTGAGTAAAATACGCACTTTTTTTTTCACGTCCACGGAAATGAGGGTGCGTATTATACCCGTGTACTAAAAAAAAAGGTAGTTTCCAAACATTGAATAAACGACAAACAATAAATGAGCTGTATTCTAGTGAAAGTGATCAAGACTGATAATTTCATAGTATTTTTGGTTTGAATTTTAAAAAAAAAAATTCTACTGAATTTGAAGTTTTCGTTTATTTTTATTACAAATTTTATTTATGTTAATAAATATTTGTGCAATTTTTCAATAAAATATTGAAAAGTTATGGGTGCGTATTACAGTTAAATTTTAATTTTTTCCGAAAATTTCGCGCAAAATCGAGCATGCGTATTATGCCCGTGTGCGTATTATAGTCAAGATTTTACGGTATTTCCTGCCACCTTCATAATCTAGATTCCAGTTTTTATTGTTTTAAAACATGTTTGAAACGCACAAACGAACAAGACTTTTATGATTCTGAAAGCGAAGGCATAAATGCTCATTTTACAAATCGCTCACTCCTTTGAACTACGTCATAACTCAAAAAACAAGATTTTTGAGGAGAGTGATTTGAAAGTTTAAAAGTACATTGAAATGTATTGAAAATAAATTTTAATTCTGCTCTCTAGCGGCTAAATATTGAGCGGTCAGCTATGACGATCTTGCAAGGATATACTACTCTTTCAGGGCATTCTGAAAACAGGCATAACTAAAAATCACCGATTTTTGAGATATGACGTTGTTAAAAGGAGTGAGTGAAATGTTTAGAGCGATATGGATATTTTAAAGTTATTACGGGAATTAAGTTAATGGTAGGTGTTCACTGTCTATTAATGATGAAAACTGTCAAACCAGTTCGGCGATCCTGACCAGTTGCACCCGTTTCGAATGACCCTTTTTCTTTTGTGCATTCTTAGCACCTCGCATCTGCTATCTGATCACATCTCTCGTCCTAGACGCAGAGGTTAAATAAGCCGTAAGGAAAACAACCACACCCATCGGGCCAAACTGAGCAAAAACAATACGAAAAGGTATTTATGTAATTTTAAATCATGAAGTGTTTTGAGTTTTTAATATTTTCATTACCATCGAATGATCTTTGAATTATGATTTCAAACAATGGTCTGTATGACCCAGATATCCAAAATATCTACATCGTGTATCTCCATGCTGGTATCTTTAATATTAAAAGTCTTTTAAACGAATTATGTAGGAGGAATAGGTAGAACTCATTCCACGAAAACACAACTTTTAAGCAATTTAAACGTGAAGAAGGAATTTTTCAGAAGTACATTTCCATATCCAGCAGCTTATGAACGCATCTGAATTTTTATTACTACGTTGAATGGGGGAAAAAAATATTTTTTAAAATCATTTTTTGCTTTATTCTTTGTTTTACAATTCCGGTTATGTCAGAAATGACTTTCTAGTTGTTTTCTGTTTCTATCGTTTAAAGGTATAAGTGAATTTTAATACCGCGTTTATATAGCAATCACATCTTGCATTATTTTTTTTCCTTTACTTTTGACCTATTTTCTCTAAGTTCACATTACAATCGGCATCAACTCTGGCAAAACCAGATCTACTGCATCAGGACAATTGAAAGATCTGTTATCTAAAAAAATTTGTAATCGATCAGCAGAGATATCTGTAAAAGAAAGTTTTGATAATTTTAGAAATTTTATTTAAAATAAAAATAAATGCTTCTATACTTTAATTCCTATTAGCGACGATAAATTTTCGCTCATAAAATGCTAGTTTAAAAGCTACTAGATAATGTTATTTTAAATGCCAGTTACATTCCAGTGGAAACAAACTATAAAATTGTGGGTAATTTCAACGAAAAAGCTATTTGGTTTTTTAATCAATATTTGTTAAACGATGCGTTCTCGGGTTTTTTAGAATTTTCTAACTTAATTTATTGTAAAACTTTTCGGGATTACAATCAAAGATGAAATATGCTTAAAATTTGCAAATTCTGTTATCAGCATTCCTGAAAATTCTAACAATAACAGTGAATATCACACGAATTTCAAAGAAAACATTGAAAGATGTCGACTATAACCAATATGAAATCAGTTTACAGTTTACTCAATTGGGCATAATTTCGGAGGGGCCAGTGCTAGCTGACTTGGAATTTTTTATCCGAACACCTGAGTGTGTAATTTGGGTAAAACACAAAAGTAAAAATTCGAACAATTTAAAAACGACGATGGGGTGAATCCTTGCTATTGGGTTAGCTCCAGCTGCAGGGATTTGAAGATAAGAAGTGACCTAAGCATGATTTTTGTAGTAATATCATAAATAGAGTTCAGATCGGATCAAGATCTTATTAAAAGACGAGTTGATAAGTAAGTTGTTGACGAGCTGTGAGTGAGAATTTCTCAGTTAAATTTAGGTTTTCTTTAGCTGTGTTATCTTCTGTTAAACTTCCTGCCTTGCTAACAGGATGCTTATCAAGACATTTTAAGCGTAAGTTGATATTTATATTTTAGATGATCTCCCATTCTGCACCTTAAGATCCACCTACGCTGCTTTCATTTGACCTGTCATAGAATACGGTTATCAAATTTACCAGAGTGCAGTGAAATTTAACTTGAAGAACCTTGACAGAATTCAAATTAGTGCAACCAAAATTATAACCGGTTTGCTTAACAGCTGCCCAAATGATATTGTCCTCTATGAAGCTAATTCAATGCCTTTCGATTCCACGAACGTAATTGACTCAGCCAAATACATGTCAGTAAACTTAGTCTTGGCTCACAGAATCGAACTGCTAGTTTTATTTCTAGTTGGACCAGCAAGCCAACGTTTGAAAAGGGATAGCCCATTGGGCTTTATCCAGAAGCAAGGATTTTCGGATCTCATTGTCGAAGGATCTTTTCTTAACAGTTGTTTAGAGCCAAATGTTTCTTTACTAAATGTGACCTTTAATGAAAATCTCAAATGTCCCGGAAATAAAAGTCTTCAGTACCCCGGTTTTAATTTCTTTTGAGAGTCAAGACGCAACTATTTAAGTAATTCCAAGACTCTTTACAAGTTCCATTACGATTACCTATTCGTTAAAAATTTTAGTAAATTTCTAATGTTGAAAATTAAAGTTAAAGCTCATAATTATTAATAAAGTATGTGTAAAGTTTAACTACGTTTTATAAGTATCTTTGTTTCTACCTAATAACTTGATACGGACAACACATATCAGAAATCACAACGCTCACAATGTCATAACCCCCCTCTCCCTCAGAAAACTCGACTGATTCATACGAAATTCTAATGATACGATAAACAGCCACCAGTTCAAACTAAACACTGGATTACAACACTTCGGTTTCCCGAAGGGGGGAAACGAAGTCTTTTGTTGAGATATATGAATGTCTTAAAATATCATTACTGCGCTGGAAAGAACAATTTACGCGTTGATGGTAGTATAATAGCTTTAAAATATCACCACATTTATTTATGTCTGCTTCTGCTGAAAATTGTTTAGCAGATTCAAAATATTAGTTTATCTATCAAAAAGGACCGATCCCTCGCAAGTTCAAAATCAGTTGTTAAACTCAGTATGTAAACAAATAAATTTCATTAAGCAATCTTAAGATGCATTAGCATTCATTAGTTAAGTTTTACTCATATTGGCTGAAAGGAATCAACAAGTTAAATTTTGCAGTCATCCTTATTTGACCAAGCGTTTAAAATACGATATTTCCCTTTCGTTCTTTGTCTTGTGACACAATGTCAAAATTGAGTTGTATGACCCACACCCGACTCTCTCCTTATAGAAACACACGCTGTTTGATTTAAAAAGAAAAAAAAACTATCTCGAAAAGAGATCATTATCAGATAGGCAAACAAGTAAACGTAAGTGGAAAAGTGAAAGACCACCACTGCATCCATCAGGCAATTCTATTGTCACGAAAGGCATTTTGGAGCGCACATTCTGGGGATGAAATCGAAACTTCCAACTTATTTTCCCCAAAATCTGATTCGGAAATCTCGCTTGGTACGCATCGGTGCGGAACCAGGTCAACAAACTCCCTCCTTCCTCCCCTCCTTCTCGTCCCCTCATCTCTGTGACCTTCCTCGCCGATTAGCGGCAGAGCGGAGAGACCGCAAAACTGCGCTAATGGACGCAATTTATTAGGCGAGCTATTAGCGACATGTGTAGAACAAGGAGCTGTCAGGAAGTAAAACAGCCACCTGTTAAGACTTAGGCATTGTTTTCATAACGGAGGAGATAACGAGGTTCGCACGTGGTCATCCCCGTTGAGGTGTGAGAAAGACCTCCATATTGAGGGATTAAGCTTGCAATTTATCGATGAAAGGAGCAAGTTAGAGATGAATTTGTGATGACCCTCGAATTTCTTGGGAAGGACCAAGGACAAGAAAGAAACTTACTGAAACTTGATGAGAAATTAGATTTTGAGATTACTTGTTGTTAAAATTTTAATGAAAAGGTCTAAAGGTTTTTCTCTCAAAAACTTTATCAGAATTAATGTGTTTGGCTTCCTCTTATAGAAAAACTAGCTGAAAACCCGTACTTCGCTATGGAGTACATTCAAATTAAATACAACGGCCAATGTATGCAATTAATGACAAAAATATGTATAAATATATTTATAATAAATACAACGATCAATGTATGCAATTGATGTAAAAAAAAAAAAAAAAAAAAAAAAAAAAAAAAAAAAAAAAAAAAATTATAAAAAAAATCGTAACGGATATTTTTATAGACAAAATAATGTAGAAGTAAATATTCAAATTAAATCTGATAAAACGTACTAAAGAATATAGTACAGTTAATATAGTACAGTTTGAGGAACATATCTTTTACTGTATTTTAATTTTTTTTTTGGATAATTTCCAATCGTCTGCCACATTAGCAAGAATAAAAAAATATTTTTTGTCTATTTAGTCGTTATGCACGTGACGATAAATTAATTTAAAGTACCAGAAAAGGAAATCACGCGATCAGCATTTAACAAATTAAATTCTAAAAATTAATCTTTAAAAATTCCCCAAAAATCAGAAAATAGAGGTAAAGATTCGAAAAAGATTTCATTTCAAAGGAATTTTTATGATCTTCCTCGTGATATAAATTTTATAACACTCGGATTATTATTTTAAATGCAAACTTAAAAAAGTTACTAAAACAGCTTAAAAATTTAATTTTAAAAAATCTAAGAAGAATTTTTCAAAAATCTTTCCTATTGAACCCCTACACTATAAGAAGAATCGCCATGTAGAATTTCAGCCCTTTAGGTCCAGCGGTTTGGTCTGTGCGTTGTCTGTCAGTCAGTCAGTCAATTACGGAACTGTTTTATATAGAGAGATAATATATTATAGCTAAGTTTCACCAAGCAAATACTGTCATTTTTATTTACGATAAAGCATAGTTAGGGGAAAGCATTAATATGGAACTTTACATTCCATGTAAAGCAACAACAAAGAGTCAAAAATCCATATCCGAATTTAATTATTTATGTTAAGAAGAAAGGAAAATACAACTGCCCAGCTCTTTCTACTTGCAGATAGGTAGTGACTATAGATGGTTTTAATTAGATCAATAATTAAATATAGATAATGAGATGCTGACTTTTCTCTAATAGTTAAGGTTTTCTTCAGCAATGTGTAGACTCTAATCCTTTTTCCAAAAACCATTATAAGTTGAGTTTGATAATTAAAATATTATTTCATCGGTCGATAACTTAAATTCTACTTCAGTTGTTTTTATCTCATTTAAATTTTCCTTTAAGAGAAAACTCTTGACTTTTTAAATTGGATTATCCTATTTCCCACAATAATTTAAATTTTAAGTCTCTTTTCTTAAGTCTCTTAAATTTTTCCTCTTTTCTAGAGGAAAAAATGGGAGGATATTTCTTCTTCTAAACAACAAGAGGCAATTAAAAAATTTCCAAAACTAAAGTCAAAAATTTGCTGACTGGATGTGTGTAGTAGGTGCATCGAGGCACACCAGAGTGGTCTTGACTTGCTGGTATGGAGTTCCAAACATACTTGAATTATATTTCAGGGGTCTGCAGAGAAAAGACTTTGTACTAAAATGTCTCCTGTAAAACCAAAAAATAACATAGAAGAAGAATCCTGTATAAAGGACATAGAAAAAGATGATGAAGTGGGAGAAATTTTTCAATCCGAGCTCCCGTATTTCCCCGAGCTGACAAGCAATGACAAGAGCATGGGCGGCTCCAATCTGGCTGGTATATATCGAGCCCTCGTTCTTTCTGTGCAGCCACCCTGACAATGATAAGTACCAGAACACCAGATACGAGACGAGTTATAGGCACTACAGAACCAGAACTGGATCTCTTGGCTCGGCTGGATTGCTCTATCTCGGCTCGGCTGGATTGCTTAAATTAGATGGGACAGATTAGGTTCAAACTCACTTGAACGGCAGCACTATTCTTTTTTTTTTCAATCCTGCATTTATATGTAAAATAAAAACAACGCGTGTGCAGATACATTTGAAAACGAGAAAAGATAATTTAGATGGGCAAAAAAATATTAATAATACCATGGCGAATTATCGAGATAAAAAAATAATACAATGATACATATGTTTCAGACTTCTTAATCTAATACTTTTTTCAAGTTTTGACATAGGATGACGTTCCTCCTTAACGGTCCTCCGGAAATCAAAATTTCCGACCCTAAAACAGTCCATCGTCGCGAGTTATAATTTTGGCAGCACGCCAAACCCAGTCTGTATCACTTGGGCAAGCAGTAAACAGTTAAACAGAAAAGACCAAAATGCGTCTAAATTTTGACATATACACACACGGTGTATTAAATTATCCTGTTATCGTTTCTATAATGGAATTAAATTATCCTGTTATCGTTTCAATAAAGCACAGTCCCTTTTTCCAACTTGTGATCTAGGAATAAACGAACTATATATATATATAGATACATATATATAGATACATATATACGTAACACATACATACAAAAGAGGTAAGCAACGATTAGCAATCCTGCGTTAATAACCCGCGGTAGTTTCATTAGAAGAGACTACCTGAATTTTTTTTTCCCTCCTTTCCGTTTCTCTAATACAGTGTTTTTTAACCCTTTTAATCTCGTGACACACTTTAATCCTTAAATTTCCGTGGCACACTTAAATTATGATGATAAGAAAAGAGTAGTAAAAAGAGCATACCTTTTCTGATTTATTTATAAAATAATTTAATTAATGATCTTTTAAATGTTTCACGTCACACCTAATATTTTCTCACGGCACACCAGTTTAAAATAATTGCTCTAATATGTGATTTGCTTTCTTAAGAGAAGTCTTAAAGAAGGGGAAAATATAAATTTGAAATCCAACTACTTTTTAACTACTGCCTGATTGCAACACGGTGAGTCATGGAATAGAAAAGCCTTAAAATTTCTCTATACATAAGAGTAAAAAAGCTCGTTTCAAATTTTTAACCAAATTCAGATTTCTTTCTCGGGAGCAGAACAAATAAAACACCTTCACTGTAGCACAGGGAATCCCAAAGGGGTCCAGGTGGAACCCCTTGGGGGTCGATGATAAATTTTTCTGTCTTAAAATTTAATTTAAATTTTTAGGAATGTAATTATTAGATAATAATATCCGTTTTAATATGTATAAATACAGAATTGCATAGGGTGGAGTGATCGCATTATAAAATTGTTTAGTAAAATCTATATATTTAAGTTGCTAAGCCGACTTTTTGGGCAGTCCTTGAGAGTAAACTACTGCATCAATTTACTTCAGTTTGGTCTTAAACGAAAGATTGTAATCTGTAGATTTGTCAAATTTGGTGTTTGTAACTGCAATTTTTATTAATGAGCTATAATTTATAATTAAAATTCGATTTCTGAGCATGCTCAGTGGCATGTTTCAATCTGACTTTAGAAACTCACTGTTTCTGCGCATACTCCGTGACATGTTTCCAGGGCCCGATTTAGAAAATTCTTGACTATACGCACAACTCGGGATTGGGGGCCCACTAACACTGATGGGGGCGTAAAATGTCCAAAATTGACATACAAAAAAAATAATCATGAATCATTTGAAAGTATCATTTTACCAAGAGTTGGCTATTTGAAGCGTACAAGCCTAGAACATTATCAAATAACAAAAAGCAATACAACATATTAACTTCATCATTAAAACACCAATACAATACAACCAGAAAAACTTATTAATCCCTTATATACACTATAACATACAACTATACATATAACTATGTATATGGTGAACCAATCAATCAAATTTTAAAGGATATATAAAAAAATTGCTATTAAAAGGGGTAAATTTAAAAAAATTTGAATTGGGAATTATTTCTTTTTTACTTTTAAAATAAAAATTTGGGGGGCCCCCCAACATTCGGGGGGGGGGCCACTAGGCCCGGGCCTACTGGGCCTAATGGAAAATCAGGGCCTGCATGTTTCAATGCCGAGGAGTCACTCTAGATCTCTTTCTGCCATTTTTATTTTTATGATAATTATGTTTGTGAAATATAAGATTAAACCTGATGGAAATTGTTTATTTCGGGCTGTTTAATTAGCGATAATTTAGAATTAAAAATCTGCTTTCTGCGCATGCTCAGTGACATTTTTAAATCTGACTTTAAATCTAGATACTCACTAAGCACGAGGCCGCTTAAACATTAATTTGTTTCTGCGCATTATTATGATTTTCAACATTTGGCAATTATGTGTTGAGTATAATTTGTGTATTAGTACATTTATTTACTATCTAGCCGTCATGTTTTGACGGGTACCAACTAGTATATATTTATATTCATTATGTTAGTTATTGTGATTCTACTATGATAAAAAATTTCAGGCCAAACGTTAAAAAAAATTGTATCAATGCATCAAGCACAACCACCACATTAATTGAAATCGAACTTTTGTGGAACTACAATCTGTGTGTCTGAAATCTTGTTTATATTTGTGAAATTAAAAAGGAAAATGGTACTAAAATAATAAATCATAAACATAATGAACCACTTTTTCTAATTTTTTGTTCATATTCTTAGTCAAATTGTTATCTTTAAGTTCTTTATGTACAATTATTAGTATTATAATTATGTTGTATGCTGTATATTATAGAGGAAAATGTGAGGAGGTCGATGAAGAAAATCATTCTTTTAAAATTGGTCGATGGAAGCAAAAGGTTGGGAACCCCTGCTGTAGCATATGCAGGCAAGTGGCTAAGTGCCTGACTACCTGTCTTGGAATGCTAGTAAAAAAAAAAATTAATTGTACGATTCAAAGGCTTTTGATATTTTACCGTATTGGACGCTTTTGATGCGCAGAGCCGGACCGATCCATCGTGGGGCAAGTTTTAAAAACGGCGCCTTTTCAAATTGTTGGAGAGACTCTAAGTAATGTATGTATCACTAATAGAAATAGTCTACTTTAAAAAAAAAACGATAATTTTAGAAAACATATGTATTCATTAAAAGATTTTATTTATTTAAATAACATGAATTTTTTTTAATTATAGAACTTAAAAAAAGCAGAAAAAGTCAATAAGCTTGAATATAATTCGTTATGAAGTAAAAATAATTACTAGATCATTCTTCGAGCGTTTACGGCAGCAGACAGCTTGATTGCATCTCTAAAATTAATTGTTTTAGACACCACCTTTTCAATAGAAAGTACCGCTAGATCTTTCAATCGCTCTTGGGTCATTGCTCGTAGATAATGCTCTAAAATTTTCAGTTTAGAAAAATGACCCTCGAGCAGTTGCTACAGTTCCAGGTAGTGTTAGTAGCATTCTTAGAGCTACAACAACGTTTGGATATAGGCATTCAAAATTCATTTCTCATGAACTAAAATTTAGCCCTTTACGTAAAAAAATAATCTAAATATTCATTCACATTTGAGTATTTTTACGAATTTCGTCATACATTAGATTAAACTACTAATATTTTTTCGTTATTCGTTAAAAATTTCGTATTTTCACTCTGTCCCATTTTGGCACCTGAGACGGTCGCCTCGGTGCTTCACTTATGGGACCGGCTCTGTTGATGTGTAATGATAATGAGAAGAACCATCGAGTTTCAAAGCTCGAACAAGTAGTATATCTGTGAAACACAAAGCTGATTGGTATATAAAAAAAAATTTCTTCTTTCCAGATGAAAATTAACTCAAAACCTATCATCTGAACTCGAATTGGCATGATTCAAACTGCAGCACACTACTTTATTCATGGACTCAAAACTCGAAGTAATATATCTGTCAAACACAAAGCTGATTAGTAGGAAAATTTTTCCATATGAAAATTTTTTCCATATGAAAATTAACTCAACCTGTGATCTGAACTCGAATTGGTATGATTCAAACTGTAGCACTACTTTATTCATGGACTCAAAACTCGAACAAGTAGTATATCTGTGAAACACAAAGCTGATTGGTAGAAAAAAATGTCTTCTTTCCAGATGAAAATTAACTCAAAACCTGTGATCCGAACTCGAATTGGTAGGATTTATACCGTAGCACACTACTTTATTCATGGACTCAAAACTCGAACAAGTAGTATATCTGTGAAACACAAAGCTGATTGGTAGAAAAAAAATTATTCTATCCACATGAAAATTAACTCAAAACCTGTGGTCTGAACTCGAATTAGCCTGATTCAAACTGTAGCACACTAGTTTATTCTTAGACTCAACTCGAACAAGTAGTATATCTGTGAAACACAAATCTGATTGGTAGAAAAAAATTTCTTTTTTCCAGATGAAAATTAACTCAAATTCTGTGAACTGAACTCGAATTGGTAGGATTCATACCGTAGCACACTACTTTATTCATGGACTCAAAACTTGAAAAAGTAGTATATCTGTGAAATACAAAGCTGATTGGTAGAAAAAAATTTCTTCTTTCCAGATGAAAATTAACTCAAAACCTGTGATCCGAACTCGAATTGGTAGGATTAATACTGTAGCACACTACTTTATTCGTGGACTCAAAACTCGAACAAGTAGTATATCTGTGAAATACAAAGCTGATTGGTAGAAAAAAATGTCTTCTTTCCAGATGAAAATTAACTCAAAACCTGGGATCCGAACTCGAATTGGTACGATTCATACTGTAGCACACTATATTATTCATGGACTCAAAACTCGAACCAGTAGTATATCTGTGAAACACAAAGCTGATTGGTAGAAAAAAATTTCTTTTTTCCAGATGAAAATTAACTCAAAACCTGTGAACCGAACTCGAATTGGTAGGATTAATACCGTAGCACACAACTTTATTCATGGACTCAAAACTTGAAAAAGTAGTATATCTGTGAAACACAAAACTGATTGGTAGAAAAACAAATTCTTTCCAGATGGAAATTAACTCAAAACCTGTGATCCGAACTCGAATTGGTAGGATTCATACCGTAGCACACTACTTTATTCATGAATTCAAAACTCGAACAAGTAGTATATCTGTGAAATACAAAGCTGATTGGTAGAAAAAAATTTCTTCTTTCCAGATGAAAATTAACTCAAAACCTGTGATCTGAACTCGAATTGGTAGGATTCATACTGTAGCACACTACTTTATTCATGGACTCAAAACTCGAACAAGTAGTATATCTGTGAAACACAAAGCTGATTGGTAGAAAAAAATGTCTTCTTTCCAGATGAAAATTAACTCAAAACCTGGGATCCGAACTCGAATTGGTACGATTCATACAGTAGCACACTACTTTATTCATGGACTCAAAACTCGAACAAGTAGTATATCTGTGAAACACAAAGCTGATTGGTAGAAAAAAATGTCTTCTTTCCAGATGAAAATTAACTCAAAACCTGTGATCTGAACTCGAATTGGTAGGATTCATACTGTAGCACACTACTTTATTCATGGACTCAAAACTCGAACAAGTAGTATATCTGTGAAACACAAAGCTGATTGGTAGAAAAAAATGTCTTCTTTCCAGATGAAAATTAACTCAAAACCTGGGATCCGAACTCGAATTGGTACGATTCATACAGTAGCACACTACTTTATTCATGGACTCAAAACTTGAAAAAGTAGTATATCTGTGAAACACAAAGCTGATAGGTAGAAAAAAATGTCTTCTTTCCAGATGAAAATTAACTCAAAACCTGGGATCCGAACTCGAATTGGTAGGATTCATACAGTAGCACACTACTTTATTCATGGACTCAAAACTCGAACTAGTAGTATATCTGTGAAACACAAAGCTGATTGGTAGAAAAAATTTCTTCTTTCCAGATGAAAATTAACTCAAAACCTGTGATCCGAACTCGAATTGGTAGGATTCATACTGTAGCACACTACTTTATTCATGGACTCAAAACTTGAAAAAGTAGTATATCTGTGAAACACAAAGCTAAGCTGATAGGTAGAAAAAAATGTCTTCTTTCCAGATGAAAATTAACTCAAAACCTGTGATCCGAACTCGAATTGGTAGGATTCATACTGTAGCACACAACTTTATTCATGGACTCAAAACTCGAACAAGTAGTATATCTGTGAAACACAAAGCTGATTGGTAGAAAAAAAATTCTTCTTTCCAGAAGAAAATTAACTCAAAACCTGTGGTCTGAACTCGAATTAGCCTTGTGGCAATTTCCCCCCCTCGAGGCGAGTAGGAACACCATTAAAATCGCCGCTAGCCGTGAACCGATGCTAAAGAATGGCAGACCCCGCGAGCGGAAGAGGACCACAATGGGCACCTCTTCGGGACGCATTCCTGGGATGAAAAGAGGAGACAGTCTGGCGCCATATTTTGACAGTGGCCGACAATGACAGTTTACGCCCTGAAACGAGATCGCTAATGAGTGAGCGGGCGATGAAGATGTAATAATCGGCATCGTTTTTTGCGCACGGCTAGACGCTCAGCCTATCCGGAGCGAGCTATAGAGAGGAGGCTAGAAAGAATTCCGCCAGGGATCAAGTTTTTAAAATAAGCCGACGAGGGCTTGAAGACCAGTTTGGTGCGGAGAGTTTTTCCTTAGAGAGTTTAGGAGTGATACCTGATCTCCTAGCTCCACGCACTTTTAAGTGACTTGTTTTTTGTGAGGCTCTGCCCTCTACGTGAGAAGACCCTTTTTCACCGAGAAAGGTCGGGGAAACCGATCGGAACTTGATCTCCCCAATTATGTTATTTCAGAGAAGCTGCTAGCTTCCAGTGGACGAGTGCGGGCCCTTTTTTTCTGTGACCTGACCAGCAGTTCGTCGCCTCGTTTTAGCGACAGTGTGCTCCATCCTTGAGAGACAGATGACGATTCCTACTCCAACTTCTACGGACTGCTTTGTATATATATTATTCGAGATCGCGGCCTAACCGTGTTTATTAAATAAAACTGAAATCCTCATTATCTTAAAAGTCTCTATTTTAGTAAGCTGTCTACCTTACACGTAACCTGTGACGCTACCTAAGTGTCTGCTTTTGACACAAATCGCAGGAATACGTTACAGCCTGATTCAAACTGTAGCACACTAGTTTATTCTTAGACTCATCTCGAACAAGTAGTATATCTGTGAAACACAAAGCTGATTGGTAGAAAAAAATTTCTTCTTTCCAGATGAAAATTAACTCAAAACCTGTGATCTGAACTCGAATTGGTATGATTCAAACTATATCTCACTACTTTATTCATGGACTCAATGAAAAAAATTCGTATGCTCCTTTTTCTAAGGCCCCCCCTAAGTGAACACATACAGGCTGAGTACTTCTGGCGTTAAGTAGTGCATCATCCGACTCAGCATTATCTGCGAAGAGTAACAATCAGAGGCGCCCCTACACTCGAGCGGTTCAGCCACTGGAGCTCGGGATTTCCGCTCGGCTTGGGTCCGCCTCCAACAAAAGCGCCTTCGGGAGGGAGCGAAACGACACGGGCCATTATGCCCACCATTACAGACCATCAGCCTCGACACGCGTCTTCCGTCGTGCTCCAGAGCGGCCATTATCTCTAGCATCTCCGAGTGCAGCCTTTTTTTCACTCTCCCAAGATAAATTACGCCGGGCAGATGACAACTGTGTAGTGTCTGAGACACATGCAACATGCGCTTAAAATATTATCATTGCTGTACAATATTATCCACCGCTTACATTCGGGGCCTGCCCGAGGCATGATTTGAGAACGGCGCCTTTTCAAATCTCTGGAGAGACTCTTAAGTGAAGAATGCGTCATTATTAGAAACAGCCTATTTTTAGAACTGCTATCATTTTTGAAAAAAAAAAGTATTGATTTAAAAGTTTTATTTCTTCAAAAAAAAACATAAAAAATTTAAAAATTACAGAACTTAAAAAAGCAGATAAAGCGAATAAATTTAAAAATAATTGTTATGTAATAAAAATAATTATTAAATGATTCCTCATATTTTAAAGCAGCAAATGGCTCGATTATATATCTATAATTAATTGTTTTAGGTACCGTCTTTTCTATAAAAATTATTGCTAGATTATCCAATCGTACATGTGTTATTGTTCGTAGATAATGATCTAAAATTTTCAATTTAGAAAAACGGCTCTCAGCTGCTGCTACAGTCATAGATAGTGTTAGAATTTTTAGAGCTTCCACAACGTTTGGAAATATGCATTCAAAATTTATTTCTCATAATATTAAATTCAGCAGTTTATAAAAAAAAGTAGCTAAAATATTCGCTTATATTTGTGCATTTTTACTAATTTCGTCACAGATCCTATTTAATGATTAATATTCTTTCGTTATCCGCTAAAAATTTCGTCGTTTTACTCTGTCTCATTTGGCGCACCTCCTCACCTATGGGATCGGCTCAGTTTACATTGATAGTTGGTTGGTTTGTTGAAGTTTAAAGGCCCAAGGTCCAGAAAGGACATGCTGCGCCAAACACAAGTCAAGAACAAAGCCGCAATGCATATAAAAAAATTCTTAAGTAAGCATAACAAACATCGGTATGAAATGTGATAAAAGCAAAGAGGGTAAAAACAGTATTACATTAAACGGTGACAAAAACGGTAATATGCTTCAGATGACAAATAGTAACGTGTAAAACATGATTATAATTACAAGATAAATAGAACTTTTTATATACCATGTTTTTAAATTTTCTGTTGAATCCTATAAACTTGACAATTCTATGTATTAATAAATACTTTTTTAAAATTTTTTTGATGAATTATCCCATCAACTTGAAAGAAAATAAAGTTAATTGGAAGTTAACTTGTGTTCAACTTTTCGTTCCCGTCCCGGCCGATAGATGGCTGCACCAGTCTACAAAACAAAATTAACTGAAATTGAATTCAAATCTGCTTAAAGATGGCTAAAAGTATTAAAATAATACATTGTCATCGTGTTCTGAGCTATTCTAAAAGTTTCAAATGTCTAGCTAGTCGGGAAGTTAGTTAAAAATCGATTGCAAGATTTGTAATGGACAAACACACACACAAGCAAACAAGAAAGCAAGTGAACAAGAACATGGTAAAAACAGTGATAAGAGGTCACAATCAAAAGGAGAAAAAACAGGTGAGTATAAAGAGTTGATAAAAACAGTCAGCACCGGATATAGTAAACCCCATCAGGAGTCAAAACTAACACATGTTTACACTGATATAAATTTATATTAAAATGAAGAAAAGAGACGATGTTCCTAAGTCAAGGGCTGTCAGTCTTCATAGTATAATATCAGTAGTCGTCGTGATTTTTCTTTTTGCGATTTTGATAGCAAATTTCACCACTAAGGCAAGAAGGACCACTGTTTGTCATTGTTACAGCTGTGGGAGTTGCGTTGTATGGAAAGGAGGATTGGTTGTTGCTTTCCACTCCCCAAATCCTTACGAAGTTTAATAAAAATAAGTTATTAGAACTTTATGGATGTATGGCTGACAGCGATGAATGTAGTGATATTTGTTCGGTCTCAAGTATAGTCCACCTCCCGCCAGAAGAGACCTGGCTCTGGTTTTAGGGTTGCTGCCTCTGGGAGGTCGATTCTCGAAATGAGGGGTCGGGGATAATCAACATTCTTCCCCGTCACACATTTCCTTCCGTTGACCTTCGCTTCTGCAACGTTCCAACTCTATGGTGCATTCACATTCGACAGAGCTCTCTCCCCGACTCTCCTGTCAACATTAGTTACGGTAACATTAGACACGGTATTTAGAACCACCCCCATTCCAATGAACACGTGTCTTCCAGATATTCCCCCATTTAGAACCCCCCCATTCAAGCCGCCAAAGACTTCGTGTTGCTTGATCTAGTGTGACCCGCCCCCACTGTCACCATTTGACCCCCGGGACCTCGAGTTCGTCTTTGATGCAATGCTCACGGACCGCCAGAGCGAGCGATCCGACGCAGGGAACAGAGTACAGAAGACATAAATCACTGGAATAAGCAGAGATCGCTGTGCAAGTCTGTACGCGCTATCATAAAATAAAGAACTCTAGTCACTCGGGGATCTACTCTTCGGAGGAAGTCAATACCATCAGTGGAAAGAGGACATTAATCATTACATTTTATGTTTCCCCGATTAACTGAGTGGAAGATATCAGATGTCTCTTTCTGACCCATTAGATAATGTACACCATACAATATTTCCACACACATCTGCACTGCACATAATTCTGGGGGGAAACCTAAGATTTATGGGGCAGTTGCTCTGCAGCGATCCCACACTGTCTTCCAGACATATCGAGCGGTTTTTCCACAGATCATCAAAGAAGCACGAGGGACCTTGGGGGATTCTAAATGGGGGAATGTCTGGAAGACAGTCTAGTGTTCCTTCAGACATCGCTTGAGGGGAGGAGCATGACTAATCGACCCCAAAATGTGTCAACAGGAGTCGGGGAGTGTATGTCTGCATGTGTGTGAAAGCGCCATTAGGCCTCTGAAATAGTTGAAGGATTACGTGAAAAGTAGTTTTTTTTGTGTACACAAGCTGCGAGATGGCCGACACTATCTGTACGATGGATGTATCCTGCTTTATAACTATTTTTTTCAAAGAAACTGTTACTTTAAAGAAAATATTTTTAAAAACTTTCCTCTAAATCTAAATCCTAAAAACGGCTTAATAAATACAGAATTAAGAAACGCGATGAAAAATTTCTTAGATTACTTGCAAAGTACTGCAGATATATCCTTTTAAAGAGTCAAATCACGAAAAATTCCATTCATAGATGAATAGACATAAAGTACAGATGTAAAGTCGGGTACGCATAAAGACAGTAAGTACATCATAAAAATGCCATGTACACTAATGGCGGCTGGTGCACGTAAAATCCGTCGTGGCTGCAATGTCCTCCAAGTTCTCAATTTTACCTCTGGAGGTCCGGGGTTAAATATTTCGATCTCGTCACTTTACTCGGTTCTAAATTACGGAACCGGCTTGTAGGGGGGTAATGCTGGACCCCTATAAGGTGCCCCCTTTAAATAAATGGCCAGGTATCTCGGCTGCAAGTGTAATGAATTAAGTTCCAAATATTGCCATCTGTAACAACATCATGGAAATACTGTATCCGGCGAAGTAACTTACCCAGCAACATATGGCTCACGTTATTTGAATCTAGAAGTCACAGTGAAACCTCTCTATGATGGGTAGTAATGGTTTCGAAAGAAAGTGTCCGTTTAGAAGGGCGGCCGTGGAAAAGGGGTTTCTTCCATAATTTGGCTCTATGGAGTCTTTAATCGGTTCTGAAAAAAATGTGGCCGTTTAGAGGGGTGACCGTCGAATAGATGTGACCTGCTACAGAAGTTTTACTGTATATGTTTTAAGCCAAAAAAATAAAAATTTGCCTCCTTTAAATACGCATTGCGCAAATACGATGTAAACATGGCGTTCCTATAAGAAACCCTCAACGAAATGAAACCCTTATATACCGCAAAACACCCTGACTTATATTGCCGTGATTTAAAAAAAATCACCCTTTCTTACCCTGGACTGAGCATTTTTGATTTACTCTAGCTCTAAATAACGCTTAAAGGAGATAAAAGTTCAGAATAGAAAAAGAAATTCTAAGTTTACCAATATAGAGCCCGATTCATTTATTCTCTCTTCCCCATCTTCCGTTCGACAATTACCGAGTCTGTTCCAGTATCGCCGGGGAAGAAAAAAAACTCAGAAAATGGCAAGCGCCTGGGAAAAGAAAAATCAAATGCTGCAATAAATTCTCAATCGATTTTCTTTTTCTTCCTTTCATTCTTCAGAACACAAAAGATTACTCAAAGATGGAAATGCAAATTAAGGAGTGGGAATCGGCGGCTGAAATATGGAAATTAATTATGGCAATGAAGAAAATCTCGAGCGATGAAATGCAGAAATAGATTTCGATGACGTTGGGGATTTTTTTTCGTCTGGAATGATATGCCGAAAAATCTGTTCTGAAGCCGGTTAAAGCGCGATGCTCATCTATAATAAATGGGGTTCTTAAAATTTTCTCTCTCTCCCTCTCCCTTTCTTTTTGTTAATATATATATATATATACATACACACACACATATATACATATACACACACACATACATATATATATATATACATACACACACACACACACACACACACATATATATATATATATATATATATATATATATATATATATATATATATATATATATATATATATATATATATATATATATATATATATATATATACACCAGGTGATGGCCGAATGTCTAGGCGCTGGCATTCGGTTCAGATCCTGTGAGTTCGAGTCCCACTGTTGGCATGGATGTTTGTAGCCATTCGAAATCGGCTTTAAACTGTAGGTCCCGGTCTAATTAGCTCTCGTGTAGAAAAAATTTGACCGTAGTGCTCCAAACCAAACCAAAATCAATAATTACAAGATAAAAAGAACTTTTTATATACCATGTTTTTAAATTTTCTGTTGAATCTTATAAACTTGACAATTCTATGTATTAATAAATACTTTTTTAAAAAATTTTTGATGAATTATCCCATCAACTTGGAAGAAAATAAAGTTAATTGGAAGTTAACTTGCGTTTAACTTTTCGTTCTCGTCCCCGCCGATAGATGGCTGTACCAGTCTACAAAACAAAATTAACTGAAAATGAATTCAATGCTGCTTAAAGATGGCTAAAAGTATTAAAATAATGCATTGTCATCGTGTTCGGAGCTATTCTAAAAGTATCAAATGTCTAGCTGGTAGGTAAGTTAGTTAAAAATCGATTGCAATATTTGTACCGGACAAACACACACACACAAACAAACAAACAAACAAGAAAGCGAGTTAATAAAAACATGGTAAAAATATAAAAGGCTTATAGCATAAGAAAAAAAAGGTTCGAAATTTTAGCAATAGATGGCGCTTTAAACGTCATAACGTAAATGTGTTCGGCCACTAGTGACATTTGAATCCCAATGCGACGGCGATTGTTTGAGTTGCAGGTTAAACCAACTGTACTGTCCAATGTACATGACTGTATCGGTTTTTTTTAACTGAAACAATGACATCCAAGTCATTCAGCAGTTGTGGCACTCTCAGCGAAAAGCCCATCCACCACAACAAGGTGCTGCCACATCGTATGGGAAAAATCGATTTTTAATTGCTCAAGAAATGTTCAATATGCTGTCCACCGTTTTCTGCCTAAAATTTAATAAATTAAGCCTATTTAATAGGCTGACTTGAGAATCAAGTCAGAAACCTGGACAGGTGTACTGGTGTTGTTCTTGTTGTTGTTGCTAGCGCATCTGACTAAATAAATCCTAACCAATTGAAGACTGCAGGTTGGAGGGATATGACTCGTTTTTAGCCCACGGCTATTGGTATCTGTTAAAGGTCCTAAGCCTCCTTTCTGCCCAGTGCCACCACAGTTTTGAGTGATCGACCCCAGAGTTGACATCTGATAGGATCGTACCCTCTTCCCACCCCAACAAACCACACAGAAGGGTCTTACGATCTACAGATTTAACATGCCCATACCCGGCTTAGACACGAGAACATTCAGTGATTCTTGCCAGGATTCGAACCGAGCACTCTCAGTGCTGAATTCAGACACGCTAACCACTCGGATGCCTAGAGGAGGTGTGCTAATAACAGATTCAATCCCCGGCCTGATATCCCTGATCAGCCTCTTAACTTCCTTTATACGTTGAAATAATTAACTATGATTCACGTCATAACGTGTATTAAAAACTGTAGGTTGTTAAAGAACCTTAAAAAAATGGATGCGTGCATGTGTTGCGGCAAGCAAGGAAACACAGAGAAGGTGCCTTTATCATACATTTATTTGACAATACTAAAAATTCTTTTAAAGTCAAAATTAATAATAGAATAAGGTTTCCCTTCATATTATCATTTAGTACATGAAGAATCAGAAGCAGAGTCAAACAATTCAGTCAAAGCAATTATTTCTAGGATCTTTCAGGAGGCACTTACTACTGTTCAAGTTCACAATGATGAATGATTTCGTTGACAGGGGCCCACATCATGGCATATTCAGCATCATCATGTCGGATTCCAGGAACTTCCGCTAGACTCCGAGACAGCTCTATCGGCTCTCTCTATCGTCAGAGCTCCAGTGAACAGCAAGCGAAATCTGTCGACTTTCTCTCATTTTGTTTCTTGGAGGGGCTTTTGTCCGTTTACCGGGGCCATTTTGGCCCGGCCCTTTTTCTCTCATTGGACAGTGGGCTGCCTTTCTTTTAGCAGTTCCTGCCCCAATTGGTCCCTTATTTCACTGCTCGTGTTCACAGTCTACCAAGTAACTCCCCACCATAATTTTCGTTTGAGATACCGCTTTGACCATTATCTGAAAGTTTTATTGGGGGCCATAAAATAACGTCCCCATCTATCTTGCAATACTTATAGTCTTTTGATCGCTATCAATGGCCACACAGACCGCTTTTCTTTTACGCCACCTTAGTGTTCCTCAAGCCTTTATTTATTTTTTGCCTCTGGAGTTGTTATAAGAGTTTTATTATTGACCGTCTCTCGACCACGCAACGCGGTGAATTATAACTTTCAGCGCTTCTACAAAAACCTTAATTCGATCGCAAGTATATTTAAATGTGTGTAGAAAAAGGCTTCGTATTTTTTTCCCCGGGCAATTATAAACTTCTGCACCTAGAACAAAGATGCCCTTCACGTGAACCAGAGCATTTACCATAATCTACCGTTTTACACCACCTTATAAAATCCCATTAATCTTTCAATCCCCCAGTGACCTTAGTGATAAAGCCTATAAAAAAATATTATTGTTGACTCTTCTGTTTGGCCTTTTTACCCACACTCTTAAGAAATGGGTGATAAGTTGCCCTTTTTTTTTAATGATCGCAATAAAATTTGAAGTAAAGTTTATGTTTCCCGGCGTAAACTTCCTTTCCAATTATTATATTACTGAGCCTGAAATGTGGCCACGAGGAATCACTATTTCTCAATAGATGACGCTGAGGGTTATTATTGAGCTATTGAGAGGGAGAAAAAAAAAATTCGTGAACACCTCGAAAAAAAGAACGGATTAAACAACTGTTTTTATAATGACCTCCCAATGAAACTTAAAGAGCTTAATTCTAAACTAAAAGTGGGACAGAAGCAAACTACATCATGCTCAGTTGAAACATGATCATTATGAATTTGATTTAGAAATTATTTTTTTTTCGCAGTACACAAGTAGTCAATTTTTCTAAAAATATTTAATTTTGTAGAGCTTTTACTTTACTCTTATGTCTATATATAGGAATTAAATTTGGAATATATGTATATATATATATATATATATATATATATATATATATATAGTGTAATCTCGATCTATCGTTTTTCAAGGGACTAATTGAACTGAACGATAAATGTGGGAAAACGATATATGGGGGAACATAACAAAGCAATATGATCGTTGAGACTGGGTGAAATAAACGACACATATGGGAAAACGATGATTAGGAGAACGATCGATCAAAGTTCCACTGTATATATATATATATATATATATATATTCTCCATCTATAAATAATTTTTTTCGTAATTTTCTTTTTTGATTCAATAATTTTTGGTATTTACTTTAATGGCTTTGAAACGAGTGAGTATCGTATATGCGAAAAGACTACTAGAACACATAAGTGTTCAATAATTGACTCTTAATGAGAGAGTTAAATTGTTAGGTAAGGTAGTTTTTAAAAAAAAATCTTATATCGTTCATCACCCCAGAATATCGTTATTTTTCAATCCCAAATAATTTTGTTACAAGTTCTTAAACCAAATCTTGACCTCGTATTTATATAAAAGTCTTAATAAACAGTAAACAAGACTTAAGTCAATACAGATTGCTCGAAATGAAAACCTCGCTTATTGCATACTTTTTAACATTTCCAAATGAGCATTTCGTATAATATTTCTCTGAACTGTAAATGACATATTTATCAGAATGAAACTTAAATGCATTCATTAAATTTAAACTCTGATAGACTTCTAAGTGCTTCTGAAAAATTGCGGTGTTACGATTGAAAATATGAGAAAAAATATTACAGTATAAGTGATCCCCAAATAAAAAATTTCTCTCCCTAAAGGATTTTATTCGAAAAGCTACATACAGGCTGTTATACCTCCAAACAGACAGCCCTAAACTAACGCTTCTTTCTTTGAGTTTCTACTCTAAGAAAATATAGTGAATGAAAATCGGGCGCATTAAATTTTTAGAAATGTAACAAAGTTAAAAAAAAGCACACTACAATGAGGAACTAAAAGCTCTCGGATTTACTATCGTAATTTTTTATCTGAACAACAGAAATTTTTATAAACAAAAATAGAAGGAAACTAATGTAACGTGTATGTGCCTATTTTTTCTCTATACAATATAAATCAAGATAAGAGGCAAACAGATCACTCATAAATGCCTAAATTCAAATCTCAGCTACATAAAACATACGAATGTAATTTCAATTCAAATATATTCGGAAATAAACCCATAAAAAAACACCCGTTTCTACTCTCTAAGATTTATCACTACACATTGTATCCCGGCAACAGCTGTGAATAATGCATTTGATTTTATTCTGGAGGAAAATCATATTCAGCCTTTCTGCTGGGAATAAAAATTTAACCCCTCGAGAAGATAGTTTTAAAAGCAGTTGATATCTCTTACATCGTGGTCAGGCTTTTCGAGACTTTCCTGGGTTTTTTTGGTTTTTTTTCCTGTATGTGTGTTCAAGTTTATTCCTTTCTGAAGTCAATCCTTATTAACAACTATGACCAATCACTTGACCATCAACTGTGACCATCACCTAATCAATCAGTCAACTATGACAATCAACTAATCAACCAGCCAACTATGACCGTCAACTAATCAACTAATCAACCAATAAACTATGACCATCAACTTTGACCAATCATTATGATCCTAGTCACAAAAGTGTTTCAGTAATCAGAAGATTTACAGTAATCTCTCAATACACGTTCCCAATTACGCTTGCATTAATTTCCTTTTTAAAACATTTTGACAGAATATCGTTTTTCTTTCAATCCTAGCTCTTACATGTCTTCTCCAAGCCAAGTGGAAGAAAATACCACTACCCGTTATATAGGGACTTGTGGAAAGGTAGACCTGGACTTGGGCAAGCCCCAGAGGGTTGAGGCTGTAACTGCCTCTCGTGGAGGCTCTACCAACTAATGAATATGAATAAATTTTGTTTTTATTTTCTATCTCAGGTGTCCAAATACTTTTTGGTAGATAGTGTGTATATATAATATATATATATATATATATATATATATATATATATATGTGTGTGTGTGTGTGTGTGTCTGTGTGCACAGTGAAATCTCGCTAGTCGGCCACCCCTCTAAATGGCCAAATTTTGTTAAGAACCGATTAAAGACTCCATAGAGCTAATGTTATGGAAAAAAAACCTCTTTTCGACGGCCGCCTCTCAAAACAGCCACTTTTTTTCGGAACCTTTAGTGGTCGCCATAGAGAAGTTTCACTACATATATGTATATAATTTGATTGATTGATTGATTTTTAATTTTTTTAAAATTGCGAAAGATACTTTTCTCTTCCAACATTCACCATTCTACACATTGCAAGATTTTTGATTGTCGGAAATGAGAGTATCATATAGGTAAACGCCCCCCCCCCCGTCCCTGGTATCACCTTAATTTTGACCGAGTATTCTGAAGTGCGATATCGGGCGCCTCTTACCCTAGTATTTCCATATATGTCTAAATATCTACAAAACTTTGAGTGTCTCTTCTGAAGTTCAGTGCAATGAAACCATTGTATTAGTAGGATTTTGCTACATAGCGGTTAGGGTAAAACCATACCGTTGTAGTGTTCCCGCTCCAATCTGCGAGAGGCGAACCACGTGACATCACTTCTTTCCCCCTTCTTTGGGGAGATGCGCGCCGTCACGTGAGAGTCGAGGAGAAAAACTCTCGCAGGTCGGAAGCGCTATGCCGAGCGGCTTACTGAAATGTGTTGTCCGAATAAATGTGTTTAAAAAAGCCTTCTGATGGAGTCTCTGCTTTGTGTCTAGTTCTATAGAGGCACGACGAATTACAACCTCGTCGATTCACCTTACCGGGACTATTATATTGGTTACCCGGACTATTATATTGGTGACCGGCCATCGAACGCAGCCTGCGCCTTCGAACTGCGTCATTGGACTTCCGATTTCGTTTTCGCCAGCAACCATGTCTCTCTCCCCTGGATCAACAACAGAAGCCTCTGCAGTCGTAATACCTCCGTATATATCGGTGGACCCCGCTTTATGGTTCCACATGCTGGAAAGTACTTTCGCGTTAGCAACTCCCAAAGCTATATCTGAATCAAAAACAAAAATTCAACTATGTTGTCGCCCACCTTCCTCCTGCACCTGCTACTATGGTGCGCGACGTTATAATGAAGCCGGATACTACACATCCATACGAGGACCTAAAAACTAAAATCATAGAAAGATGCGGAGAAAGCCGAACATTGGAAATACGTAAGCTACTAGCCGGTGAAAGCCTCGGTGATAGGAAACCCACCGAATTGCTGCGTTTAATGAAGAGAAGAGCAGAAAACCACAATATCAGCGATGCACTTCTTTTGGAATTATTTACCCAGCCAATGCCGACCCCTGTGCAGACTATTTTCGCATCACTCGACCCCATCACTCCCGATAAAGCGGCAGAGATTGCCGATCGCATCTTGGATTTAACACCGTCGAACATCAACGCAGTTTCGATTCCCACGCCTACACCAGCCGCCGCTCAGACGCCAGCGACCACAGAGATGCTGTTGAAAGAAATTCAAGAGTTGCGAAAAGAAGTCGTCGAACTTCGACGTTCTAGAAGTGTTTCTAGAAAATACAATCATCCTCGATACCGCTCTAAGTCACGCGGTAAGGATTCAACAATTTGTTGGTATCATGCAAAATTCCAACAAAAAGCAAACAAATGCAATCCGCCCTGTTCATTTGCGGGAAACCGGACGCGGGAAGAGTAGAAGCGACGTACCTCTCTCCCGCACCTTCTCGTCGCCTTTTCGTGAGAGACAAGAATACGGGTATGTGTTTTCTTGTTGACTCTGGATCTGACGCCAGTCTGATATCTGCTACCAAACAAGATAAATCACGGCCCGTTCTCCAAACATTTCGTGCCGCTAATGGCACAAAAATTAATGTTTATGGTCGAAAGAGTATTACTCTTAGTTTAGGTTTACGCCGATCGTTTACTTTTTCTTTTTACATTTGTGATGTTTCATGTGCTATCTTAGGAGCTGATTTCCTGCATTATTTTAATTTAAATCTTGATTTACGGAATCACCGTCTTATCGATTCCATCACTCATTTAAACACTCCTGCTAAATTAAGTGTTTGCAATATTTTCTCTGTAAAACCTAATTGTGTTAATAATGTATATGGTAAACTATTGCTACAATTTCCAGAAATTACAAAATTATCGGACCCTAACCAACCGGTAAAGCACAATACTGTGCATTACATAAACACCAAGGGACCTCCAGTCGCGGCTAAGCCTAGACGGCTAGCTCCAGATCGGCTAAAACTCGCTAAAGCTGAATTTCAGCAGATGATACAGCTTGGTCACATGAGACCCTCCAAAAGTAACTACTCTTCGCCTTTGCACATGGTGCCGAAGAAAGGATCTGTCGATTGGAGACCTGTTGGTGATTATCGTACTCTAAATGCACAAACTATTAAAGAGAAGTATCCTATTCCCTGTATTGCAGATTTCACTGCTGAATTACATGGTAAACAAATCTTCAGTCACATTGACCTGATAAAAGCATACCACCAAATTCCCATCAATCCTGATGATGTACATAAAACTGCGATTTGTACTCCCTTTGGCCTTTTTGAAAGCATGCGCATGCAGTTTGGCCTTTGCAATGCGTCTTCTACCTTTCAACGTTTTATAGATGAAGTAACTCGTGACTTAGGATTTGTTTATGCATTTGTTGATGATTTGCTTGTTGCCTCAGATAATGAAAAAGAACATATGCAACATCTTCAGTTGTTGTTCTCCAAACTTAAAGAGTATGGACTATGCATTAATGTTGATAAATGTCAATTTGGGCAAACCACTATTGAATTCTTAGGATTCAAGCTTTCAGCAGAAGGAATTGAACCCCTTCCTGATCGCGTTTCATGCATCCTGGAATTTCCTCAACCGACTACCTTAACTCAACTACGGCGTTATTTAGGTCTTTTCAATTTTTATCGGCGATGCATTCCCAAAGCTGCCGACATTTTAGCCCCTCTCGTTAAATTCCTAGAAGGACATAAAAATAAGAAAAAACATCCCCGTTCCAGTGCTAGCAACACTGAGCAATTACAATGGAACGACGAAGCAACTCTCTCCTTCACTGCTTCAAAAGAAGCTATAGCTCAAGCTACACTATTAAGACATCCTGTACCTGGTGCCCAGATAAGTTTATGGGTTGATGCTAGTAATGTCGCGATTGGTGGATCCTTAATGCAGCTCTCAGAAGATCAGTGGGAACCCATAGCGTTCTATTCTTGTAAACTAAATAAGGCTCAGAGAAATTGGTCAACTTACGATCGTGAATTATTTGCTATTTACTCTTGCATAAAAAAATTCAGGCATATGCTAGAAGGTCGCAATTTTGTTATTTATACAGACCAAAAACCCCTTATATTTGCCTTCCAACAAAACCCTAATAAATGTAGCCCTAGGCAGCTGCGCCATTTAGATTATATTTCGCAGTTTTCTACCGATGTTCGGTACACCAAAGGTTCTGATAACAGCGTGGCCGACGCACTATCTCGCATTGAGATAAACTCAATTTCTCCTAATGTGCTGAACTTTAAAGAGTTTGCCACTGCTCAGAATGTTGATGACGAGCTGAAACAGCTTATCGAATCTGACACCTCCTCTTTAAGATTGGAAAAACACTATTTTCCTCTCGAAGATATATATTTATACTGCGATATGTCACAGACACACCCTCGACCTTTTGTTCCCAAAAGTATGCGACAATCTGTTTTTCAAACCTTGCATTTTTTCTCCCATCCAGGTATATCAGCCTCATTAGATTTAATCTCTAAACGATTCGTTTGGCCTGGCATGCGAAAAGACATAAAATCTATGGTTCGCAGTTGTACTAAATGTCAAAAAGCTAAAATCTTTCAACACACCAAATCACCAATTGGCACCTTCTCTGATCCTGATGCTCGTTTCGCCCACATACATATAGACCTTATTGGACCGCTCCCACCCTCAGATGGCAATCAATATTGTATGACCATCATCGATAGGTTCACGAGATGGCCCGAAGTTATCCCTACACCCGATATGACTGCTGAAACAACTGCTCGAGCATTAGTACACGGTTGGATCTCCAGATTTGGATCCCCTGTTACTGTAACTACTGATCAGGGTAGAAATTTTGAATCTACTCTCTTCAAAGAACTTACTAACATGTTAGGATGCCACAGAATTCGAGCATCTGCTTACCATCCACAGTCAAACGGTATCATTGAAAGGTTTCATCGTCATCTCAAGAGCTCTCTTAAAGCGCACAACCAAACTAAATGGACTGAAATCCTTCCCATAGTCTTACTAGGATTGCGCACTGCTCTCAAAAGTGACATCAAAGCCACCTGTGCCCAGCTTGTTTATGGCACCAATCTCAGACTACCTTCCGATCTCATTACCAGTGATACTGCCAAACAACCCATTACCCTTACCTATGTGTCCGAGTTAATTAAAACAATGAGAACCTTAAATCCTATTGCCACTGCCGTACACGGCAATCCCAAAATTTATGTCAATCCCTCATTGAAAACCTGTTCACATGTATTTTTAAGATCAGATAAAATCAATCCTCCCTTATCACCTTCTTACACGGGACCACATCTAGTGGTCGACAGAAATGACAAAACTTTTGTTTTGGAATTAAACGGAAAGCAGAATACAGTCTCTATTGATCGTATCAAACCTGCATATCAACTTTCAGATTCTCTTGAACCTTATGGACCTCAAAAGCCAACTGAGCCCATGAATGCTCAAACTCCTGTCGAACAGACCACCACTAGATCTGGTCGTAAAGTTCGCTTTCCACAACACCTTGTTTCTGAATATATTGTGTAAAAAATTTTGTAATATCAATTGTACATTATCTACCTATCCTTTTATTTCATGTAATGCATATGTAACCTTGTTTATCTCTCTTGTACATCATGCCAATTTCCCTCTAGGCATCATACGAATTTTCAATTGTACTCCAGACAGTTTGTATAATTCTCACTATGTACCTATGTATTAATAACCAATTTTCTGTAATCGTGACTACGTCACTGGGGGCATACTCTGTAGTGTTCCCGCTCCAATCTGCGAGAGGCGAACCACGTGACATCACTTCTTTCCCCCTTCTTTGGGGAGATGCGCGCCGTCACGTGAGAGTCGAGGAGAAAAACTCTCGCAGGTCGGACGCGCTATGCCGAGCGGCTTACTGAAATGTGTTGTCCGAATAAATGTGTTTAAAAAAGCCTTCTGATGGAGTCTCTGCTTTGTGTCTAGTTCTATAGAGGCACGACGAATTACAACCTCGTCGATTCACCTTACCGGGACTATTATATTGGTTACCCGGACTATTATACCGTTAACCTTAGAGAGAAAAAAAACAAAAAAGAACGCGTGCTAATGAAATCGTACCAGGGATTACGGAATTAGAAGCATTTTGAGGGCTCTAGTTCCAGTTAGTAACAATTTATCAATTTTTTGGTTTGTACTCATTTTCAGCGCGAATGCCCTACAAAATAATTTGACAGATTTGACGAGAAATTGCCTGAAAAGAAAATGGCAAATACAGAAACGGAAACTAGTCGGACCAACATCCGTTTCTAATCATATTAAATTGAGGAAGATGGACTCATTTATGTATATTTTATTTACAGCAAAACGGTTACATTATCAAAAAAAGGCCCTAGTATTATAAAATTGTGTTTGTAAGATGAGGAAAAAGGGGGAGGGGGTGTTCGAGTATCCTTTAAAGATGGCTTTTTTATGAACACGGCACAAGTTATTTCTCGAAATAATGGGGAAAGATTAATTACGTTTCTTGAATCACGAGCATATTGAACTATGTAACTAAATTATCTCAAAATAAACCGTCATTTCAATGCAGTATTGAAATTAGCTTGAATTGTACTTTTGAATGGTAGATTACGGCTGAAAGACTTAATTTTATCAACGGCCCTCCTCTTCATTTCTTAGAACATCGTAATTATGCGGAAACTGAAATTGTGCACTGTGGAAAAGTAAAACCAACATCACAAACGGTTGTCATTACAACAGCTTCCAAACATAAACAATATACTTCATGCCTCATTTTCATAAAGGCTGCTGTATATTATCACGAGCATATTGAACTATGTAACTAAATTATCTCAAAATAAACCGTCATTTCAATGCAGTATTGAAATTAGCTTGAATTGTACTTTTGAATGGTAGATTACGGCTGAAAGACTTAATTTTATCAACGGCCCTCCTCTTCATTTCTTAGAACATCGTAATTATGCGGAAACTGAAATTGTGCACTGTGGAAAAGTAAAACCAACATCACAAACGGTTGTCATTACAACAGCTTCCAAACATAAACAATATACTTCATGCCTCATTTTCATAAAGGCTGCTGTATATTATCACGAGCATATTGAACTATGTAACTAAATTATCTCAAAATAAACCGTCATTTCAATGCAGTATTGAAATTAGCTTGAATTGTACTTTTGAATGGTAGATTACGGCTGAAAGACTTAATTTTATCAACGGCCCTCCTCTTCATTTCTTAGAACATCGTAATTATGCGGAAACTGAAATTGTGCACTGTGGAAAAGTAAAACCAACATCACAAACGGTTGTCATTACAACAGCTTCCAAACATAAACAATATACTTCATGCCTCATTTTCATAAAGGCTGCTGTATATTATCACGAGCATATTGAACTATGTAACTAAATTATCTCAAAATAAACCGTCATTTCAATGCAGTATTGAAATTAGCTTGAATTGTACTTTTGAATGGTAGATTACGGCTGAAAGACTTAATTTTATCAACGGCCCTCCTCTTCATTTCTTAGAACATCGTAATTATGCGGAAACTGAAATTGTGCACTGTGGAAAAGTAAAACCAACATCACAAACGGTTGTCATTACAACAGCTTCCAAACATAAACAATATACTTCATGCCTCATTTTCATAAAGGCTGCTGTATATTATCACGAGCATATTGAACTATGTAACTAAATTATCTCAAAATAAACCGTCATTTCAATGCAGTATTGAAATTAGCTTGAATTGTACTTTTGAATGGTAGATTACGGCTGAAAGACTTAATTTTATCAACGGCCCTCCTCTTCATTTCTTAGAACATCGTAATTATGCGGAAACTGAAATTGTGCACTGTGGAAAAGTAAAACCAACATCACAAACGGTTGTCATTACAACAGCTTCCAAACATAAACAATATACTTCATGCCTCATTTTCATAAAGGCTGCTGTATATTATCACGAGCATATTGAACTATGTAACTAAATTATCTCAAAATAAACCGTCATTTCAATGCAGTATTGAAATTAGCTTGAATTGTACTTTTGAATGGTAGATTACGGCTGAAAGACTTAATTTTATCAACGGCCCTCCTCTTCATTTCTTAGAACATCGTAATTATGCGGAAACTGAAATTGTGCACTGTGGAAAAGTAAAACCAACATCACAAACGGTTGTCATTACAACAGCTTCCAAACATAAACAATATACTTCATGCCTCATTTTCATAAAGGCTGCTGTATATTATCACGAGCATATTGAACTATGTAATTAAATTATCTCAAAATAAACCGTCATTTCAATGCAGTATTGAAATTAGCTTGAATTGTACTTTTGAATGGTAGATTACGGCTGAAAGACTTAATTTTATCAACGGCCCTCCTCTTCATTTCTTAGAACATCGTAATTATGCGGAAACTGAAATTGTGCACTGTGGAAAAGTAAAACCAACATCACAAACGGTTGTCATTACAACAGCTTCCAAACATAAACAATATACTTCATGCCTCATTTTCATAAAGGCTGCTGTATATTATCACGAGCATATTGAACTATGTAACTAAATTATCTCAAAATAAACCGTCATTTCAATGCAGTATTGAAATTAGCTTGAATTGTACTTTTGAATGGTAGATTACGGCTGAAAGACTTAATTTTATCAACGGCCCTCCTCTTCATTTCTTAGAACATCGTAATTATGCGGAAACTGAAATTGTGCACTGTGGAAAAGTAAAACCAACATCACAAACGGTTGTCATTACAACAGCTTCCAAACATAAACAATATACTTCATGCCTCATTTTCATAAAGGCTGCTGTATATTATCACGAGCATATTGAACTATGTAACTAAATTATCTCAAAATAAACCGTCATTTCAATGCAGTATTGAAATTAGCTTGAATTGTACTTTTGAATGGTAGATTACGGCTGAAAGACTTAATTTTATCAACGGCCCTCCTCTTCATTTCTTAGAACATCGTAATTATGCGGAAACTGAAATTGTGCACTGTGGAAAAGTAAAACCAACATCACAAACGGTTGTTATTACAACAGCTTCCAAACATAAACAATATACTTCATGCCTCATTTTCATAAAGGCTGCTGTATATTATCACGAGCATATTGAACTATGTAACTAAATTATCTCAAAATAAACCGTCATTTCAATGCATTATTGAAATTAGCTTGAATTGTACTTTTGAACGGTAGATTACGGCTGAAAGACTTAATTTTATCAACAGCCCTCCTCTTCATTTCTTAGAACATCGTAATTATGCGGAAACTGAAATTGTGCACTGTGGAAAAGTATAACCAACATCACAAACGGTTGTCATTACAACAGCTTCCAAACACAAGCAATATACTTCATGCCTCATTTTCATAAAGGCTGCTGTATATTGTCACGAGCATATTGAACTATGTAACTAAATTATCTCAAAATAAACCGTCATTTCAATGCATTATTGAAATTAGCTTGAATTGTACTTTTGAACGGTAGATTACGGCTGAAAGACTTAATTTTATCAACAGCCCTCCTCTTCATTTCTTAGAACATCGTAATTATGCGGAAACTGAAATTGTGCACTGTGGAAAAGTAAAACCAACATCACAAACGGTTGTCATTACAACAGCTTCCAAACACAAGCAATATACTTCATGCCTCATTTTCATAAAGGCTGCTGTATATTGTCACGAGCATATTGAACTATGTAACTAAATTATCTCAAAATAAACCGTCATTTCAATGCATTATTGAAATTAGCTTGAATTGTACTTTTGAACGGTAGATTACGGCTGAAAGACTTAATTTTATCAACAGCCCTCCTCTTCATTTCTTAGAACATCGTAATTATGCGGAAACTGAAATTGTGCACTGTGGAAAAGTAAAACCAACATCACAAACGGTTGTCATTACAACAGCTTCCAAACACAAGCAATATACTTCATGCCTCATTTTCATAAAGGCTGCTGTATATTGTCACGAGCATATTGAACTATGTAACTAAATTATCTCAAAATAAACCGTCATTTCAATGCATTATTGAAATTAGCTTGAATTGTACTTTTGAACGGTAGATTACGGCTGAAAGACTTAATTTTATCAACAGCCCTCCTCTTCATTTCTTAGAACATCGTAATTATGCGGAAACTGAAATTGTGCACTGTGGAAAAGTAAAACCAACATCACAAACGGTTGTCATTACAACAGCTTCCAAACACAAGCAATATACTTCATGCCTCATTTTCATAAAGGCTGCTGTATATTGTCACGAGCATATTGAACTATGTAACTAAATTATCTCAAAATAAACCGTCATTTCAATGCATTATTGAAATTAGCTTGAATTGTACTTTTGAACGGTAGATTACGGCTGAAAGACTTAATTTTATCAACAGCCCTCCTCTTCATTTCTTAGAACATCGTAATTATGCGGAAACTGAAATTGTGCACTGTGGAAAAGTATAACCAACATCACAAACGGTTGTCATTACAACAGCTTCCAAACACAAGCAATATACTTCATGCCTCATTTTCATAAAGGCTGCTGTATATTGTCACGAGCATATTGAACTATGTAACTAAATTATCTCAAAATAAACCGTCATTTCAATGCATTATTGAAATTAGCTTGAATTGTACTTTTGAACGGTAGATTACGGCTGAAAGACTTAATTTTATCAACAGCCCTCCTCTTCATTTCTTAGAACATCGTAATTATGCGGAAACTGAAATTGTGCACTGTGGAAAAGTAAAACCAACATCACAAACGGTTGTCATTACAACAGCTTCCAAACACAAGCAATATACTTCATGCCTCATTTTCATAAAGGCTGCTGTATATTGTCACGAGCATATTGAACTATGTAACTAAATTATCTCAAAATAAACCGTCATTTCAATGCATTATTGAAATTAGCTTGAATTGTACTTTTGAACGGTAGATTACGGCTGAAAGACTTAATTTTATCAACAGCCCTCCTCTTCATTTCTTAGAACATCGTAATTATGCGGAAACTGAAATTGTGCACTGTGGAAAAGTAAAACCAACATCACAAACGGTTGTCATTACAACAGCTTCCAAACACAAGCAATATACTTCATGCCTCATTTTCATAAAGGCTGCTGTATATTGTCACGAGCATATTGAACTATGGAACTAAATTATCTCAAAATAAACCGTCATTTCAATGCAGTATTGAAATTAGCTTCAATTGTACTTTTGAATGGTAGATTACGGCTGAAAGTCTTAATTTTATCAACGGCCCTCCTCTTCATTTCTTAGAACATCGTAAATATGCGGAAACTGAAATTGTGCACTGTGGAAAAGTAAAACCAACATCACAAACGGTTGTCATTACAACAGCTTCCAAACACAAGCAATATACTTCATGCCTCATTTTCATAAAGGCTGCTGTATATTATCACGAGCATATTGAACTATGTAACTAAATTATCTCAAAATAAACCGTCATTTCAATGCAGTATTGAAATTAGCTTCAATTGTAATTTTGACCGCCAACCCTATTGTATTCGCTCACCTCAGTATTAACATGTGGAGAAAATGTGTCCAAGGATTGGCGACTTGGATTGAATTATTATTATTTATTTATTTTTTTATTTTATTTTATTTTTATTTTTTTTTATTGTGCTCCGTAATAAAGAAATTAATTTTACACATTGGGGCATTTTTTGTTCTAAAAAAAATGCAAATCATATTTTAAAATTTAAAGTATTCGGGGGTAAAATCTGGTATAGTATGTTTTCAACGCGCATAAATTCCTTTGGTGGACGAAATTTTTACAATGAATCCTGTTTCAAGGTGCAGAAAAGTTCAGGCTCTCTGAAAATACCATTTTTATTGGATTATCAGCATTTATGTAGCTGTCAATAGTAGACACATTTTCTCCATACGTAAACATTTAGGTTTGCAAATCCAATAGGGTTAGTACACAGCAGACTTCTGCTTCCTTTCGATATAAATTTTAGTGTTTAACAACAAACAAAAAAAGTATACACACGGCCAGATCATACTGTTCTACTTCAGTGCTGCGAAACTTGATGCGATTGAAAATCTACAATTTCGTCATATCTGGAAAGAAAATAGATTGCGTTCACATCTTTAGGCTCGGATGTCTTATAACGATCAGCAGATATGCCGATAAATCTAACATTTATTATTTTCCAGAATCCTTTTCCTCTGCTGAATCGAAAGAAATATATAACATTCTGTTATGCACTGATGTACCTGTTTCTTTAACTCATCGTTACACTTTGTTACTTTGTTTGTTTGTCAAACCCAGATTGTTTGCAGTGTTGCTCATGTTAGTTAAAGTCATGAAGCTACAGTCTGTAGCTTCATGGTTAAAGTGAACACAGGATTGAAAAATTACCTCCTTTTTTATCTACTGTCGCCATCTAGTGACTGATTTAAGCGAACAAGTTCTAGAAGAAATAATTTCTCATTTCCGCCAATTCTACTGATTTTATACATAACAAACTGCCAAAGAACAGAATTATTCTGACAATATTATTATATTTTACTTTAAAGTTAATTTTGATGAAAAAACTAAGTTGTCTACCGAAATATGTATCACTGATATTGATCGTTAATTTTGTGTTGAAACTTTGATTAACCCATACTTTGCACAAAATTTTTAATGTTATAATCCGGTGAGTTTTTTCTTAACTTAGATCAATCTTTTTTTCTCATATATATGTTTCTGGTGATTAATAAGTTGTAGTCTTGCTATCTGAGTGTAATTTCTGAAAGGGCTATTATGTATCAACTGTTCGACTTAAATGTTTCTGCCATGCATATCCCTCCCTGATAAACCTTTGTGCTCTTTTGTGCCACGTAGGAAAGATGTTTGTATTTGAAACTCACTTTAAAAACTCTTCCACCACAGAACTTCTTCTCACAGAACTTCGCTTTTGGATACTAAAATTTAAAATTTTTACTATTAATATATTTTTTTCTATCTGAGGCATTCTAGGGAGAAAAATTATGAGTAAAATTTAATTTCTCACTAAAATATGTTGAAACAAATCTTATATGGAACCCATAAAGGATTTAAACCGTATGACAAACATTCCCGGCTTCGATTAAAAAATAATCACAGTTTAATCTCTTTAGTGCTTCCATCTAGTGTTCAAACTTTCAATTATACTTAATACAAGTCTAATTCAAAGTTTAAACACTTAATAGCAGCACTAAAGAGCTAATAAGCTATAACGAAGGGAAGTTTATGTTGATACAAATTAAAAAATTCTGGGTTATTTTCCTCATACGGTTGTAAAATATTTTGATTACCATGCTACAAAATTCTCTTTTAAAATATAAAGTAGAAACTTACAACTTTAAAATTATTGTAAATGAATTGTACAAAATCTGTCGATTGTTTTAAACATTAAATACGTGAAATTTTGATAAATTATTACCTCGGATTAACGGAAGAAGTATAAATGTAAGGAACACATACACTACATAAATATCTGATGAATTAGAAATTTTATGAAATTCATTTTCTCATTTATACAATTATAAATGCAAGCTTTGAAATTAATAAATAAATGCAAAATAAACAGTTTCAATTAACTGAGTAATCAGTATGTCCAACTTCTGTTGAAGGGAAAAATAACGATATGTTCTGATAACAGATTTGGAGATTTTTATAGTATGACATATTGCTATTTTAATTGGTAGATCTCATGAAGATCAGAGAAAGTATCTTTTTTTCTGCAGAGTTGAGTTTTTAGTAGTGGAGTGCCTTGACTAGCTGGTTTTTACTCCTGTCGCAAGATAATGTCATCAATGTATATGTGCTCAGTATTAAAAAATCGTTAAGGTAGTTTAAGTTTAAGAATACAAGTTACATTATTACAAGAGTAATAATTAATAGTTTAAAGCCTTCAAGAGTTGAAGGGTAAAATTAATAAATATTAAAAATTTAAGAAATATAGGTTAGATAAGTTTAAAGAATAAATTAAGTATTAAGATATTACAGTGAAAAAATTAACGAGTTCAGGTAAAGAGAAAGTATCTTTCACTCTCATTGTTGATTTTTATCGTTAAGCCGATATTTTATTAGCCATTTTTACGTTACTGTCGCCATCTACTGACAGCTTTAGAGAACTAAGTTATAAAATAAATAAATTCATTCCATGTGTAAAAACCAAAGATTACGGAATTTATACATAACGCAGAATACCTTAAGTAAACAAACGCGAAATAACTATTAAATGAATTCTTTTTTAATAATTTTTTATTCAATAATTTCAAATTACCAGTGACTGCGAAATTAAATATACGACATACCTTCAGACGAAATGAGGTCTTATAACTCCTGCAAACAACTACTGTAGATGCATTATTGACTGATAATATTATCTACAGAAAACTTTTAACTTTACAATAGTTTTCCGTTAAAAATGGTGAAAGAGACTAACACAACTTAGATAGGAGATTCTATTTATTTTGGGACCCCTATGAGTAATGAAGTTATTAACCATATAATTCTCTGAAACACTTATTTATTTTTTTAATCTCTTTCATTAATTTTTTTCTTTTTTCCCCGTCATTTGAAAAAATTGGTATTACCATTATTCATTTTAAAAAAATTATGTCACTATTTTAAACTTTTTACTACCTGATGCATCGTCAAATACATGAAAATTTCCTGGCAGATTATCAACACATTTTGCTCGACAGTTTCCGGCTGGAAGTTTATCAGAGCATAAAAGTGAATATATTGACTAGTAGACTCTTTATGATACTGTTGAATATATATTTAGTTTATGCAGGTGAAATTTAAATACCTTAACAATTGAATTACACTCTTACACTGAGTACGAAGGTTATCCACATTTAAAGATTTGCTGCAGCTTTGCACAAGACCACTAAAACAGTGGCGTAGTGAGCATAACTGGAACCCGGGGCACGATACTTTTTTGGCCAACCCCCTCCCCCCCCCCCGAAAAACATATAGTAATATAATATATAATTTGTCTTGGGGACCATCTGGCGCCCCTCTGCGAGTGGCGCCCGGGACATGATTGACCCCCTCGCTACGCCACTGCACCAAAATTAGTATCAGGTGCAAAGCCTGGGCCTTTTTTACTTTCTATAAACTCTAGCCTACTTTTGCTCGTAATCAAGAAGAAAGACTTTTGCTCGCATCAAGCTTAAAAAGTCAACATGTAGCTTAAAATATTAATTGAGATCACCTGAATAGATTGATATTCGATCGAAAATAAAAGTAAAAGCATGTTTATATCTGACGACGAAATGCATAATATCCCTGATTTATTCGAGATTCAGCGAAGCATCTATTTTCATTCGTGTTTTCAAAACCTTTTACTGGTGTTCCCAACTAATTTATATATATATAAAACAGTTCCGTAACTGACTGACTGACTGAGTGACAGATAACGCACAGACCAAACAGCTGGACCTAAAGACTGAAATTTTGCGTGGCGATTCTTCTTATAGTGTAGGAGTTCACAAAGAAAGATTTTTGAAAAATTCTTAGATTTTTTTAAAATTAAATTTTTAGCTGTTTTTGTAACATTAAGTTTGCATTTAAAATAATAATCTGAGGGTTATAAAATTTATATCACGAGAAAGACCATAAAAATTCCTTTAAAATGAAATCTTTTTCGAATTTACACCTCCCTTTACTGATTTTTGGTGAATTTTTAAAGATTAATTTTTAGAATTTAATTTATTAAATGCTGGTTTCTTTTCTTTTTGTGATATTTTAAATTAATTTTGCGTCACTTGCATAACAACGAAATAAATATTTTTTCTTCTACATTATTTTGTCTATAAAAATATCCATTACGATATTTTTATAAATATATTTTTTGTGGCATTAATTGCATACATTGGCCGTTGTATTTATTATAAATATATATTTTTTTTATGGCATTAATTGCATACATTGACCGTTGTATTTAATATGAATGTATCTACTCCGTAGCGAAGCACGGGTATTCAGCTAGTATATTATAAAGTAATTTTAGGTTAATTTTCCATTATACTAGAATATATTTTTCATTAATGTTTTTTCTATACGAAGTATTACTTGACAAATCAGGTTTCTCTCTCATCGTGCCATATGAGCCAGCCCGGCACATTTGCGAGTCTGGACATGCCCGGCTCTTCGGCCGACGTGCTGACTGAATAGCTGCCTTGCTAAAGCTATCAATCACTGCCCCTCGGCTTTTAATTTGCTGCACGAGAAGTCGTCTACAGGAAAACTTCATTTCTAGTACCTGACTCAGTTATGGAATTTTCGAAGTTATTGAATTTTTTTCTATTAAAATTTTATATTGAATGTTAAATAGCCCGTCCATTTTATTTTTAACTACCTGCACGCGGTTTCATTTGCGAATGCCCATGAAAATAATTACAAGATAAAAAGAACTTTTTATAAACCTTGTTTTTAAATTTTCTGTTGAATCATATAAACTTGACAATTGTATGTATTAATAAATACTTTTTTAAAATTTTTTTGATGAATCATCCCATCAACTTGAAAGAAAATAAAGTTAATTGGAAGTTAACTTGCGTTTAACTTTTCGTTCCCGTCCCGGCCGATAGATGGCTGCACCAGTCTACAAAACAAAATTAACTGAAAATGAATTCAAAACTGCTTAAAGATGGCTTAAAAGTATTAAAATAATGCATTGTCATCGTGTTCTGAGCTATTTTCAAATGTCTAGTTTCAAATGTCTAGCTAGTCGGGAAGTTAGTTAAAAATCGATTGCAAGATTTCTACTAGACAAACACACACACAAACAAGAACGCGAGTTAATAAAAACATGGTAATGAAAGTGCTCTCCTTTTTTTGACGTAGGATTACGTTCCTCCATAACGGTCCGCTGTAAAGAAAAATTTCAAACGTCCGTCGTCGAGAGTTATAATTTTGGCAGAGCGCCAATCCCAGTCTGTATCGCCTGGGCAAGAAGTAAACAGTTAACCGGAAAAGTACCAAAATGCGTTAAAAAAAGAGAGAGAGAGAGAGAAAGAAGGAAAGAAAGGTAAGCAACGATACGTAACCCACGGTAAGTTTCGTTAGAAGAGACTACCTGAAATTTTTTTTTTCTTTAATGACAGTTTTCTAATGCTTTATAACAATGTTTTTTTTTTAAATAATCAACAGCCGTTAAATGTAAACAAACGATGTGCTAAAATCAGTTGAAGTAGCAACAAGAGTGGCTCTTTCGAACATTTCACCTGTGATTTAAAAAATCTGCAAGTTGTATCGGACTCAAATATTGCATTTTATATATGTGTGTGTGTGTTAGTTAGTTAGTTATAAATTTATGCGTAATGCTAATCTATTCAGAATTTTACGATAATTATTATTAATAATTTTTCCATTTGTGTGAATAAAATTATGAATTATTTTAGGTTGCAATTATTTTATAATAAAATTTAAACAACTTCAGGTTATTAGAGCACAGAGTCAATTATTTACAAAAATTTCATAGCTGTTAATCAGTCATTACCGTTCAAAAAATTTTCCTTTTTCAGTGAGCTACAGCAGTCATTATTGGAATAAATCTCTGCCCAGTATTTGAACTGTATGAAACTGTGTGTATAACTGTAGTACAACCATTTGACCCACGAAAGAGCTCTCATCGCTTGGGGGCCGTTCAAGTATTACGTTATCATTCCAGATGTGATGGCATGATGAAGAAAAGGTGGGAGAAGCTAGTCGCAGTTTAAGCAAACCCATTAAAAGTGTAATAATTGATGATCCTGAAGCGTGGGAATTGGTCAGCAGATTAAAAGTACATTCGTTATAACGACCCCCTGCGTCTCAAAGATAACGGTCGTTATAACGAGTGGTTGTTGTATCGAAAATTTAAAAATAACATATCGTTAAAGGGGATTCCATTCGGGACTTTATGAACCAGTCGTTGTATTAAAACGGTCGCTATAATGGACGGTTGTTATAACGAGCATCGACTGTAAATGATAGATTCTTCCGTACAATTGTATCTGTGCTTTTATATTTGCTTGCTTTTGTGTTATACTTTTTACTTTAAAAGAATTAATAAAACATTTACGTCATTGGTATTGTTCCGTTTTCCTGGGTTCGTTAGGATTGAATAAAATCTTTTCAGAAACTGCACACAAAATAAAATTATTCTGTAAATTCTTCTGGCGTATACCCAAATTCAAACAGAAAACACGTAACAACTGTCTTCTATACAGCAGAAAACTCTAAAAACGCAAGTCAGGATAACAGAGTCCTCAATACAATACACGCTTAACGCACTTTCAACACATTCAATTCTCAGTAGAAAAGAACTGAGTTCCAATGCCAATGTCAGGTATATTTATAGACTTCCAAAGCGCCCCCTTATCGGTCAGTCAGCTAGATATCTCTAGAAGCTTCCAGAAAGGTCTAGACGGCAAGTTGGCAATCGTTTGGCGAGGTATCAACAAATGTGGTGAAATATCGCCAAATCCATAGCCAATTTGGTGATAACTCTCATATTTGGCTAGAATACCATAGACTCGTAAAATTTGCAACTATATAAATCTCATTGTTTGCTTTTATTGTTCAATTTATTTACAGTTAACGATTTAATATTTATACACTTTTGCTTAAAAGCCTATAAAAATTTAGTAGTTGAAAAAAATCGTTTGGCCTACGAAATCTAAACTAAGCAAAGAGGGGAGGGTGGGGTTTAAAATGACTAAAAATAGGCTTACGCAATACTTGAACGGCCCCTTGTCTACACAACTGCAAACAATTTTGCTAAATCTAACACTGCTCCATAAATAGAAATTACTGAACAACACGGCAATATACTTACAGCTTGAAACAATTAAGTTTTGTTTCCAATGTATCGGGTCAACAAAAGTGACGTCAGTGCCGAGCATAGAGTGGGAGTTACGGCCTTTATCGGGGACTTGTTAGATAATGACAAGTCAAGAAATGTCGAGATGATAACACAAAGTGAAAAAAAATCGATGAATAACGATAGCGTGAAATAGTCATCCCATCACGGGTTGTTGAAAACACAACGTTTCTGATAAACCGTCCGGAAAATTTCCCGCCTAAGTTGGCAAAGAAACTCGCTAATTAATACAGTTACTCAATGCAAAAATACGATCACAATGCAAGAATACGATTTTCAAAGGAAAAATATGATTTTCGCAATGCTGAAAATATAACATTACATAATTCGATCGCCATGAGATATCTTTGTTTTATACACGTAGAATATGCATACGTAATGCGAACGTGGATTTATGTCCTTAGTCTCGGGGTATAAGAAAATTTCTCCATGTGGAAATGACCTATCATCGTGACGTGTATATTATTTGTAAAATCTACCAATGAACATTATTGTCATTAAGAATTTACGTCACGATTATGGACGGGGAAATTTGCGTATGCACTGAGGCTAAGGACCATAGTATCCCGTTATCTGCAATCTTTCTTTGAAAATAAGAATTCAGGCTGCTGTGTACTAACCCTATTTATTGGATTCGCTCAGTGCTTACGTAGGGCAAAAATGTGCCTACTGTTGACAGCTACATAAATGCCGATAATCTAAAACAAAATGGTATTTTCAGATAGCCTGAACTTTTCTGCACTTTGCAGCTGGATTCATTTTATTAATTTCGTCCATCAAAAGAATTTAGGAGCTTTTAAAACACACTATACCAGATTTTTTCCGCGAATAATTTGAATTTTGAATATTACTTGCATTTTTTTTAATGAAAAATGTCCCAAGATGAAAATTTTCTTACTCTATTACGGAGTATAATTTTAAAAAAAAATCTTTCAATCCAAGTCCTTGGACACATTTTCTCCATAGGTTAACATTGAGGTGAGCGAATCCATTAGGGTTAGTACATAGCAGCTTTAATACAATATATTTCCAACGAGCCTATTTCACTTCACGGGTTTATGGCATTTTGCGCTACCGTAATTTCTACCGATATTTTACGGTTTCCTTCTAAATCTTTAACTAAGCAATATATTCTGTACACATCACTGTTTCACTAACTAACATTTGGAATTTCACAAGCGTTAAAAACTTAGAGAGCACGTAAAACATAAAATATCAAAATAACTCATAAAAAAAGTCATTTACTACAAAAAGTTAATAAGCTCTTTTGAAAAGTTTAAAATCCCCATTACATCTTCGAGAAACTTTACATTATTTTGAAAATTCAAGTGACAGTTGATGGATTATCCAGTTTCATGATAGTCACTTCCTTTATACTCCGGTTTTTTGTAGCACGTTTAAAAAAGTGGGAGTTTTTGTAGCATGTTAAAATAAAAAAACTCGCCGACTTAAAAATACATTTTTTTAAATAGTACATTTTTCTCTTGAGCTCTGTAAAAAATTGGACTTCTTTCCTCACAAACTTCACTTTTGTTACGTGATGAAATTTATCATGGTTTGCGATTTGAACTCAGAATAAATGACACTTTTGAATCTTCAACTACATTTTTCTTCCATTTACTCTCATACTCTTGTACTGTTAAATAATTCTTAACTCGTTGTCTCTGCACTAAAATTATGGTACTCACGGTATTGCTATCGAATTTAAAGCAACACGGCTATCTGAATTTTTCCAACCTTTCCTGCCTTTTAAACTTCCTTGGACCGATTTCAGGGTAATGTAGATTTAATTATGGTTAACTGTCAGACTCATAAACATCTAAACCAGAGATTCTCAACCTTTTAAATCTTTCCTACCTTTTAAATTTCCTCGGACCGATTTCTGGGTAATTTAGATTTAACTATGGTTAACTGTCAGACTCATAAACATCTAAACCAGAGATTCCCAACTTTTTTACGTTTGCAGCAAGCACCCTTGGGAATAATATTTAAAACTTTAGGCACCCTTGTTAGAATTTTTTTTCAGCTTTTTAAATATTAAGCATTTTGTCTTTCATTGCATATCTTGTCTGATATCTTGTATATTGATGTTGCATATTGATATCTTGTCTTTTCATTGCATTTTGCACTAGGAGAGCCTTTGTAAAGCTGCACTGGACTTAAAGCATGTGATAAATCGTATTGTTAGTGTGATGAATACAATCAGATGCAGGGCACTCTATCATCGACAGTTCAAATCTTTGCTTGAGGATGTGGAGGTAGAGTATGAAGACGTAATTTAGCACGACGGTGTGAAGTGGTTAAGCCCAGGCAAAGTGATAAAAAGACTCTGGACATTGCAGAATGAAATCCTCTTATTTTTGAACATGAAGGAGATATCTCAGGATTTTGTCACAAAAATGAGATGTGAGAAGTGGACATATGAGATGATCTTTGCAGCTGATGTACATGAGAAACTGAATGAACTGAATGTGACATTGCAAGGAAGGGAGTTGTTTACACATGAAATGTTGAAGCATGTAAAATCATTTAAAGTAAAACTAGATCTATTTGCAAGGAAGTGAAGACAATTTTTGTCATTTCCCTTTATGTTTTCCTAAAAAACATAAAGTGCCTGAAATTATTTCTGCTAAGATTAGGGATCATCTGCAGAGTTTTGAGGACGAGGTCACAAGAAAATTTCAGGACTTCAAGAAAATAGAGCCTAAATTCAATATGCTCTCTTATCCCATCACTGCTGATATTGATACAGCACCCGAGGAGCTGCAGCTTGAACTTATTGATATGCAGTCAGATGATACTGTGAAAGAAATGTTTAATGCTGTGACCTTAGTTGACTTTTACAAATCATTGTCTGCTGAAAAATTTCCATGCAGGAAAAAATTTGCCGGGAAAATATTCTCTATATTTGGATCTACATATATTTGTGAGCGAAGTTTTTCTTGCTTCAACAAGAGTAAATATAAATGCCTTTGACAGACATTGATTTGCAGGCTTTTAATGAATCTTTAATGAATTTTAAAGGAATCTTGCTAATATTTTTATATACCCCCCCCCCCCCCGGAAAAAAAATATCATACACTAAAGAACTCCGGCACACCGGTTGGCAATCACTGATCCAAACAATTAGACAGTGTTATGCAACAGAGAGAACCAACCTACAATACACCGAAACTGAGAAAATTGAGTTTAAAAAAAAACATTAAATTAAAAATTCCAGTTGTTGATGTTTGGTTCTCCAGTTAATAGAAAGAATATTGTTTGGCCTAGAATAATAGTAATTTTTTCCTATTTAAGGAGACCGTGGACCTTTATTTCAGCAAATCTTTTTTATTGTAATATTGATTGCGTTATTGTAAAAAAATAATAAATAAAAAATAATAAAATTTCTGTAGGATAATAGTACCAAATAGTTTTTTTCAAGTAAAAAATCATTTATGAAGCCTCTACGAAGTAAGTAATAAAGGTAAGTGTAGTAATAAACTTTAAATCTGTTTTTCTCAAAACAGATTTTTCAAGGTTTTTGGATTTGTTATATGCTCCATGCAACTTAATTTTTGATCAAAATTCATGAAATTGAAAAGGAAGAATCTTGAAACTGTTTACAAAGAAACTGGGTATGCATTTTTACAATCCGACTTCATTAAGGTAATTAAATTTGATTTATAACTTATTAAAAGGCAAAATTTCGATGAAAATCGGGATGGAATTCAGAAAAAAAAAACTCTCAAAAAGGAACTATTCAAGGGATTAAATAATTGATACCCAGATTTGTTTGTAATACAGTTTTACGTGATTAAAATGCAAAATCGGGGAAATATCTCAAAAATTAAGTCGCAAGGAGCAGTTTAAAATTTCGTTTATGAATTTTAAATTTTTTTAAAAAATCTTAAAATTTTAATAAGACTGGAAATTTCTTTTAAGGTATTCTACATACTTATGGTAAAATGTATATATGTACAAAATTTTATATCTCTGTGATAAAAAGTAAAAAAAGAAAAAAATGAATGTCCACCGTTCCTCGAATTGTACCAGCTATTTAACTCAACGGAGGCGTGGTGGCCCGGTCGGCAAGCTTTTGGTTCGATACCCGTCATCGACAAAATCGCCGACGTGTACACTAATGGCGGCTGGTGAACGGGAAAAAACTGTCGTAGCTGAAATGTTCTCCAAGTTCCCAAACAATACCTCTGGAGGTGCGGGGTCAAGTGGACCGGTCTCGTCACTTGACTCGGTTCAAAATTCGCGAACCAGACAGAAAGTCCAACCTCTCTTGAGGCAATGGCACCCCTAGACACAACAACAAACAATTTAACTTAATTTTTAAACTTTTGTGGGTTGGATTCTTCTTGCATAACACTGTCCAAATCTACAGTATTAAAATCTTCAGCAAATTACTCTCGCCTGTCACGTGACGCTTTAGATCAGTATTGCGCAAACTTTTGTCGACTACTACCCAATTCCGGAAAAGAAAAAAAAAAACTCGATCCACGATGAAAATATTTTGGGCCGACAAACAATTTTTTAAAAGATTTTGAAAACGCTAACAAAGAAAAAATAGAAAGAAAAAAAAGAAACGGTACATTTAGAGTATATATTTATTTTACATAATAGCAAATAAAAAAATGTCTCGCTTACCATCGATCTGCACTTGTTTTGGGTAAAACTGTTTGACAAATTATTTCAACAATCATATCATTTTTAACATATAAAAAGCATAACGATATTAAAACATAATAATAACGATATTAAAACATATATAAAACCTAACGATATTATGCAATTACTGAAAAAAAATTTAAAGCATTTTTTTAATGTAGGATTACGTTCCTCAATAACGGTCCTTCGGAGAGAGAAAAAAACTGTCCAGCGTCGCGAGTTATAACTTTGGCAACGCGCCAAACCCAGTAGCATTAAACAGTTAAACAGGAAAGTACCAAAATGCTTTTTAAAAAAAGTTAAGCAACGATAACTGATCCTGCGTTAATTACCCGCGGTAGTTTCGTTAGAAGAGACTATCTGAAATATTTTTTTAATTAAATGATTCAATATGACATAAAAAATATTTAAAGAAATCCTTGACCCTTACACTTGTTTTCACGACCCCCCTCCCCCCGTTTTCAACCAACAGTTTGCGCATCACTACATTAGGTTATTGTCTATGAGCTGATAAGATACACAAGTAAGTGACATTTACCTTTACTATATTTTAAAATTACTTCAACTACATTGCCCCCCCCCCCAAAAAAAAAAAAATGTAGTTAGAAGAGATTAAGATAATTATCCGTAGTTAGGCAGAGATGGAAGATTTTAGTTAATTACAGGGGAGAAAGCCGTATGATACCCATAGGCGTAGCATCAGGGGGGGAGGGCCCCGCCCCCAACTTAACTTGAAATAAATTAAAATGTATTAGAAGTTCAGCTAAAATCGGGAAATGGTAGAAAACTTTGTAAGATAGTTGGTTTTTTTCCCGCTTTTTCAAACTGTGAAACTGAAGATTCAGATTATGTCTTTAGCCTTAACATAGTTTTTAACAACGATATGATCCATAACAAAAATTCGATGCTACATTTTTTTCTCATTTTATTTATATTACAATTATTTTTCTCATTGTATAACTTTTGAATACTACTCAAACATCAATTCTGTTGTTATTCAATTTTAAAAAAATCATAATATTTCATATTTTAAGGACCGTCCGGCAGTCAATGCGCTGAGGAGAGCCCTAACTGAATTTTATTCATGCCCCCCTCCCCCCCCCCCGAAAAAAAAAGTTAGAAGCACGCTACGCCTATGATGATACCAGATAAAAAGATCGCGTACAGCAAAATCAAAGTTCCCGCAAGTGCATCCTCTTCCCCTATGAGGGGATGAAGTCGATCTTGGCAGGGTGTACATTAATTCCAAATTGGCGGATGAGCTATTGGAAAGATTTTTATGAATAAAGAGGAATTTTTTTTATTTGTTCAAGATATAATGATTGATATAAAGATATTTGATTTACTTTACAAATTTAATTTAATTTGGGAACACCTTCATCTTTGAGCCATAAATCTAATGTACCCAAATAGATGAGAATACACTAAATATACAAATAGAACATTGGCGACTGAATATAATAGTAGAATATTGGTGAATGAGTATAATTATATGAGATACGATTGAATATAATAATATAACACGAGACTGAAAATACTATGTGATTATCGTAAAATCTTGAGTATAATACGCACCTTTTTTCTTACATTTTAGTCCGCAGAAATGAGGGTGCGTATTATACTCGTGTACCAAAAAAAAAGGCAAGTTTTAAACATTGAATAAACGACAAACAATAGATGAGCTGTATTCTAGTGAAAGTGATTAAGACTGATAATATGACAGTATTGTTTGTTTCGAATTAAAAATTTAAGTTTTTTCTACCGAATTGGACGTTTTTGTTTATTTTTATTACAAATTTTATTTATATTAATGAGTATTTGTGCGATTTTTAAATAAAATATTGAAAAGTTATGGCTGCGTATTATAGTCGAATTTTATTTTTTTCCGAAAATTTGGCATAAAATCAAGTATGCGTACTATACACATATGCGTATTATAGTCAAGATTTTACGGTATATTCAGTTTGATATTATATTATTATAATTATTAAAATTATAAAGCGTTCAAAATCTATCATCGGACTGGAATGCAGCCCATCGGTAATTCTTTTTGTATATTATACAGTTTAGAATAATTATAATAAATTCCGTTTTTTTTAAACCATATTTTATTTACAAACAATTATTTAATATTAGCCAGTAGTTATCTTTCCCATTCGTTTCCAAAACATAGCCTGACATTCGGTTCAGATCCTGTGGGTTCGAGTCCCACTGTTGGCATGGATGTTTGTAGCCGTTCGGAATCGGCTTTAATCTGTAGGTCCCGGTCAAATTAGCCCTCGTGTAGCAAAAGTTGACCAAAACTTAGAACTGCACAGGACTTGGTAAATTCTAGTAAGCTTCTGACTTCATACTAGAAACAGGATTCCGAAAAGCAACCTAAAATCCTAGATCGGTTTTGTCTTGAAAAAAAAAAATTTTTTTTCTTGTTCTTTAACACTGCAAGAACTGGAGCCTCGGAAAAAAAAAGGGAGAATAAAGGTCCAGACATCTGTGAAAGGTCGGGTTCTTTTTTTAAAGGTAAGATATGTATTTTTGTCACTCTATTATTGACGGCTGATTGACGAGCACAGAAATACTCTGGATGGACGAGAAAAGAACGAGATGACTGATCACGTGAGTAAATAAATGATGGGCGTGATGAAGGGAAAGTTGTCAAAGCTTACCAGTAAAGGGTAAAAGTGCATACGGTGGGTTACTATAGATTATCCTAAGATGATTAATGGCTCATTATTTATTTATTTTTTTTTTTTGCGATATGTCTTAAATATCATTCCAAAGGTTACTACGAACATAATATTTTAGGATTGGCTACCCACTTCGTCTTCTTCATTCAAATAATGTTCTATTACTAAATTACAGTAATAAAAAGTAAACTGTGCAGTAATTTCGAAATTTTTTTTTTATTAGTCGTACCACAAGCTATTTTATTATCGCTATTTTATTAGTAGTACCACAAATTGTTTTTATTATTAGAATCAGTATTGCAGTTATTATATCATTATTATTATTTATAATATTGTTTGTGCATTACCCGACTGCTTCGCACTGCAAGAGATTGAAAGAGTCATTGCAGACTGCACTTTACTCTTTGCGTGACACATTTTCGTCCCGTCACGGTTTTGATGATACCGCAAAAGCATGCTCCATTTTTAAAAAACGTATTTAAGAATCAATCAACAGGAGGGGGGGGGGGGGTATGAGGAAGCCTCAAAGCTTAACATAGGATGTGAAGATTTGCGTGGTCAAATGATGTACCGTGCTGGAAAACTCGAACATTAAATACCTTCGTGTCTAGACCAAATATGGAAGCGTTAAATCCATAATACGGAAGATTTTTTTTTGAGATCGGCCGAACGATGGCCGAATGACTAGGGCTGGCTTTCGGTACCTGTGGGTTCGAGTCCCACTGTTGGCATGGATGTCCGTAGCCTTTCGAAATCGTCTTTAAGCAGTAGGCCCTAGTCTAATTAGCCCTCTAGTAGCAAAAAATGACGGTAGCGCTCTCAACCAAACCAACCAAATTAAATTTTCTTGATGTCAGTGGGTGGGAGAAGGTACGGGTCCTTCAGATGTCGCCCTTGGGGGAAGGGGGGGCGGTCAAAGGTGAGGTGGCATCATGGGGTGGTATTGGTCCACTATACGGTGTCAACATTGAAAGCTACCAACGATTCTCGCGGATTATGTGTGTAATGTTTTCATTGGCAAGCGCCCCGCATTGGCAAACAACAACAACATATCTCCAATTTCTCTGAAGAACTGGCCATACATTCACAGTCAAATTTATAAACCAAGGGTTGCCCTCGTGCAACAAAAAAGCACCGTAGCGCTTCATACCAAACCAAACCAAACCAAGGGCGGCAAATTGCTGCTTTTCGTTAAAATTTTGAATCTTGTACCAGAATCAAAATATCCAAAATTTAAACGAGTGGCCTGTGGAATAACATCCATTTTATGTACAACTTGAATCTGTGGATCTCTGAATCTAGCTGTGAATCCGACAATGAAATCCTTCCCTCCATTCAGGTCAATAAAAATAAATAAATAAATAAAAAGCACCGCTCAGTGTTGACAATTAAACATTTAACTGAATTGATAAGAAGTGCAACGATTGAATATATGCCAGACTTTAATAATTTGGCAAAACAATCAAAAGGAATATAATTATTAAGGCTTTTAGAACTATTCAAGGATTTGGGAATATTAATTCTGCACGTCAGAGGTATTATAAGTGCATTTTCTGCATTTTCGATATTTTATTGTAAGTGACTCCTTTTGGATGGAGCTTCTTCGAGGAAAACTGTCCTATATGCAAAAAAAGACGATGATGGATAAAATATAGGCTTATAAACTACCGCATATGGAAGTCCTGATGAGAGGTAAACCATCACAAAGCTCTCCTGAAAAATGGGAAAATTCACTTATGATGGTTTACCTCTGACGTACAGAATTATCCTAACGATTGTAAAATGATATATTTAATAGGAACATTAGAAAAAACAACGGTTAAAATGTCTTCCTTATCAAATACAGGTGACGTTCCTATAGCACGGTAGATAGGTTCCTAGAAAACGCCATGTTGAGTGAAACCGTGTTATATGAGACCCAGAGACAGTTCAAAAAAGGAGGTTAAGTATTAAAAACAATTTTTTTTTTATTCCATTTAAGCAAGTTAATTTTTATTAAAAATATAAATGTATGTATAACACTAAACGAAAAGGTTTGATTTGGTTTGGAGCGCTACGGTCATTGTTTTTGCTACACGAGGGCTAATTAGACCGGGACCTACAGTTTAAAGCCGATTCCGAACGGCTACAACATCCATGCCAACAGTGAGACTCGAACCCACAGGATCTGAACCGAATGCCAGTGCCCTAGCCATTTGGCCATCACCTGGCTCTAAACGAAAAGAAACAAAAAATATTATTTTCATTTCATGCGACCTTACTTTAATAAATTTCTTCCTCATCACTGCTAAGTACAATCAAACGAGAACATGTTTTCGGTTGAACGATGTCACCTTCACTTTCAGAACCTTTTTCTTCATTTAGATTTTTTGCACCTACTATCCTCTTTAAAAAATCTGTAATTTTGGTTTGTTTGCTGGTTCTTACAAGGTCATTGTAGATTTCACGGTACGGAGATAGGACAAGTTTGCATCTCCCTTTTGAATTTTCGGCTTCTTTCAGCGGAAGGGTCTGCATTCAAGAAAAATGATTCGAGATTTTCAGCTAAGCTTAGGCCTTCTTGTAATTTTATAGAGTTATAAATGATTAAATTATAATTTGTTTATACATTTTCCTGTAAAGCCACTATAGTTTATTGTTCCTTTCCGTCATTATTTTAGGTAATTTAGTTTTTAAATGTGTTAAACAAAAATCATGATATCTAGTGCTGTAGAAGTACAGTGTTGTACAAAGGTTTTCGCAATTTTTTAATCGTGTTAGAGAGAAACCGTGTTGTAAGATGTCGTGCTGTAGGAGGGCTACCTGTATAGCCTTTTTCTGGCTTTCGCTCTTCTACGTAGACATTCCCAGATAGCTCTTAACACTATTATCTTGCCCACCTCTGATCTTAAAAAACACGCAGCACGTATCAACTCCACAAATCCTCACTATTTACAAATTACAAATTCCGCAGAATGCAAAAGAGGACAAGCAGGAACGGATGATAAAAAAGAAAAAAAGATAAATGCACTAATAACTGAAAATATTCATAAATGACTGGTGGCAATCGAAATCGGCAAATCGGAGGAGCGCTTCCGCTGCACGTGTTGACAAGGCATGTACTAAAAAAAAAAAAAATGTTTCCGAGGGGGAGTGAGTGACCAGGCGGGTGGTCTACCATAAGGCGCCTGATTTATGACTTGTATCTCCTCAACACCTTTGCCTGGTGATGGAAGTGTTTATTGTTAAAGAGGAGAGCATCGGCATCTCTTTGTAGTACGTTCCCCAACAACCCTGCTGTGTTAAGTGGTGTAGAGTAAGCAATTACGACACCAACTGCGGGATTTTGTTTGCTTTGAGTTAGCCAAAAAAAAACTATCTTCCCCTTTCCGGGTGTAAGAAAATGTTATTAATGGTGCCCAGTGTAAGGACAGGAAGCAACAATTAAATTAAATCCCGATTGCTGGCTACCATTTCTGAGAATCTGAAACTCAATAGATATGTATCCCTCTTTGTAACGCATGATCCTGTACTCCGAAATTTGTCCAACGGTTAGAGCTATAAGGTTTCGTCTCTTCCTTCTAAAAAAGTTGATGTATTTGTATTGACATTCTGGGGTGTGATATAATTATGTGATGGTATTCTGATCCTAAAGGCAGAGAAGTGTGGAATAGATTTCGAAGTACTTCGTACTAAGAGCTTGTATCCAACCAAATGGTGACCTGCTGAACAAGTTAAAATGAAGTTAAAATATGATAAAGCTCGAAAAACTGTCAGGTAACTTCTGATTAAAAACGCAGAAATGAAAGATCGCCAGCTGAGAATTTCAGTACTCTGCTCATATTTGTCACACCAGCTAACTTCAATTGGCCTTCGCTTAAACCAGTGGTTCCCAACCCGTAGTTGTCTGCGGACCACTAAACCAGAAATTGAACCATATGCGGACCCCCCCCCCCTGACTCGAGGGGGGAACCTTCTGGGGGTATGGGGAGTATAGAATATCCCTCAGGCAAAAGGGATATAGGATTAACGTACTCACATTCTAACCTATCAAATTCTAATAATAAAATAATTATGTTAAAATTTTAAGAAATTTTAATTCAACACCTGATAATCATCGGATATATTCGACCCATCTACTTCAATGAACATTGCTTTCAAAATCCCCATTTAATTTGCAACTTCTTTATGTGTTGCCGGACCACTCCCGAGGCTCTCGCAGACCACCGGTTGGGAACCACTGGCTTAAACAGACCAAGATAGCTTCATAGCGTAAGAGGTACATTAATATTTTAATGTATGATTTTGAAAATGCTCTCTAGCACCCGAATACCAATTTTAGCACTAAATTTCAAATTTGAATAGTAACAGCGTCACACACACACGAAATTTCCCCACATTACAGTACCTATGATTTACGTAAGTCCGATAAAGTTGTATTATGACACCGAACATATGTCATTTGTTTCTGTAATGAGATTTTCACCACTACCTAGCGAGTTAGCCAATTGTAGCCGTTCTGTTCTTTTGTTCATTGGCTAAATAGTTCGTTTAGAAGAGACCACAACACGGAAAAGGTAGGAAAAGCTTTATGCGTGTTTTAGCGAGGGAAAGCAAAGAGGAAAGATGCATGTGAAATATAATCATTAGCCATTTGAATATTCTGTTATCATTCATCCTATATTCATGAAATATATAGGATGTATCCTATATTGCTAGATCAAACAAACGTTACTCACTATACTTCTGTAATATTCCAAATCATTAAAGACTGATATATCACGAGGTGTTAATAGATACGTAAGAAAAAGTTGCTCCGCTTATGAATTTTACTTTCAATCTGTAAGACCGTAACTTTTTCTCGTGTTTATTTTTAATTAAATCTGTCTTTAAAAAATAATCAATAATTATAATAAATAATTAATCATAATAAATAATTTCAGATATAAAATATAGGTGGACCGTACACGAAGTTATATTTATCCTGAAATACGATAATTTTAGCTCAGCATTCCGAAATCTGTTTATGAAAATTGTTTAGAATACTCGATTATAGCGCGGTCCCGCCATACTTGCTGGGTTAGTACACAGCAACGTACTAACCCAATTGGATTCGCTCACCTCAATGTTAACCTATGGAGAAAATGTGTCCAAGATCTTGGATTGAAATATTTTTTTTTTTTATTATTGTACTCCGTAATAGAGAAAGAAATTTTACACCTTGTGACATTTTTCGTTTTTTAAAGAAAATGCAAAAAAATATTTCAAAATTTAAATTACTCGGTGAAAAAGTCTGGTCTAGTGAGTTTTAAACGCTCCTAAATTCCTTTGGTGGACGAAATTTATAAACGAATACTGTTGCAAGGTTCAGAAAAGTTCAGGCTATCTGAAAGTACCATTTTTATTGGATTATCCGCATTTATGTAGCTCTAAATAGTAGACACATTTTCTCCATAGGTTAACACTGAGGTGAGCGAATCCATCAGGGTTAGTATACAGCAACCTTAAGTTCTTTTGAGTTCGAATGATTAAATAAAAACCCATCAACCATTCCTGGTTCTGAGTTGCATTCAGATTTTTGTCGCACTATAAACTCATGGCGCAACAGTCCGCTGTGGTACCAAGGCCGGCGGTGCCCATCTCCGCTTTCTTGACCGCGGGCTTGGGATGCCATACATCATGTGTCTCAGTCAGGTGGTCAATCTGACGTGGGACCCCATAGTTTAGTTCCCAAGCATGCTTGGTCCTCATTTCAACAACCTACTCAACTCAAGGGTTGAAAGGCTGAGTCGACCTTGCCCAGTCTCAGGATCGAACCCTAGACCTGTGGGTGTGGCAGCTTGACGCTTTTAACCCCTATGCCACCGGGCGTCTTAAAGTTTTTATGATTTTTATAAACTTTTCTATTTCAGAATAGCGATGCAACAACTATAATAATGGTTTATAATTTCTCACCACCTCCCCCTTACGAAAAAAAAATCGTATTTATCCCAAGCTTAAAAATATGGATTCGAGTAATTCTCTATCGTAAGCGATACAGATGTAAAGTATTTTGTACGCAGATATTTTCTATTTCTTTGTATTTTATTAACCGATCAGTGCTCGTAAATACTGCTCGTTATGCTACTTGCTTTGTTGATTATAATTCAACCCAAGAAAGCTGATACAAAAGTATATTATCGTAATGCTAATTTGATTACAAATCTAAGCATACACAACAAGTACGAATATGAAAATGTAAATATCTAAGAAAAGAAATTAGTAGCGGTATAATATTATACGTTTAAAGAAAGAATCACGTTCACTTAGGGCTTGTAAATTTACTAAACAAGAATATCTGGCCTTGAAATGGGTTTGAGTTAATAAGCATTTTAAACTTACAGTATGCTGCCTTGTTCGTGCACAGATCTACTGGGCTTAATCATTAATTTTAATTAGCTTACTGAAACTCTTACGGAGAAGTTCAAGTATTACCTAAGCACTCTGCAAATATACTCTGCATTTCTCTTAAAATTTCTCGTTTTTTTTTTTTCTTTCTTTCTCAAGAATTATCATAAGGAAAGTACGTGCACCTCTGTGAGTTATTGGTCTATTTGACCGTTACATCAACGACCACAACTAGCGATATTAACGTAGTTTGAAGTTTTGAGGAATTCCTTGGTTTTTGCGACTTTATTTCCTGTTGCAAGGTAGTTTGTTTTCAAGTTACAAGTGCCCAATAGTCAAAATTTAAAGTTAAGAAAATTTCAGAAAAGGAATTAAAAAATTTAAGTGATAAAGAATAAAATAATTAATAATTTGAACAAGTAGAAAATTAAAATTGAGAGATGATATTTTAATTTTTTTTAAATAAGAAAAAAATTTAAGATAAATAAAATAAAGATTAAATTTAACAAGGTATTTGTAAAGATAAAGAAAATAACAAGAAAATTAAATTTAACAAGGTATTTGTAAAGATAATTGAATAGGCCCTTAGCAAAATATAAAGAAATTAAGAAATATTAGATAAAATTAAGTAAAAATGAGATGAAACGTTGTTAAGTAGCAAAAACTTCTAATTAGAATAAAAATTCATACTGAGATAATTGTAAAGTCCTACGGGGGAGCTAAAAATGGCGAGGGGGAAGATTTGGAATAATTAAGTTAAGGAAAAATAATTACAGTAAGCAAGATAAATAAAATTTCACGATAGGAGAATTACTGTTAGCTCCTAAGCAAGCACGCAACTAGCAAAAAACTGTCTGGTGTCGGGTTTATCTCTATCGGCCCCCGCTTTGAATTTCAGTTCCCCTCCTGCACGTTTGAATTGGAAAATGGCCTGTCTATTCATCGCTATCTTTTGTCCACGCGTGCAAAGATATAAAGCTTATTGGCTCCCCCTCGTCGGCACGTTTTTTATTGGAGACCTTCATTTTCTTCCTCCGTCCGCGGAGTGTCGAAATGACCGTTTCAGCCCCAGGGTGGACAGGCACGATTTCAGTCCTATTCACATTTGCTCCCCCCCCCCCCTCTCCGAAAATGAAAATTTGGGCATGAAATTTCGGGGCGGCATTGTAAGACAGGGATTTACAGATAGTTGTCACGTGTAACTAAATAGAGAGGCGGCAGTATAAAAAAAAAGACGGGAGACGTCTTCGATCTTTGCTTTGGCTGATCTATTGTCGGAACGCTATTGCGCCTCCCTTGTCAATAGACGCTGGTTTATTGTCAGCTAATTGGACCGAAATCCAGGATTTACCGGATCTCTCACCTCCCCCACCCCTCGCGCAATAATGCAGAAAAATACAAAATATTACGTTACAGAACCGTAGGACAAACAGTTAACATTTTGAGAGTATTTATAAGAGATTAAACGATCAAAAGAGAGTTTTTAAAAGGAAAATCCCTGAAATTAATCAGTTGAGTCATCCGGCTTCTATGTCTTTTGAAAATCTAGGAATCATGACATCTTGACGGCAGCATTTTTTCAAGCTTTCTTATCCCCCCCCCCCCTCCCCGATGCGGTAGTGACCAGGGGACGTTCGCTCATACACCGTGATTTTGTAGGTTTCTTTATTATGATAATGTCTGTTCCATATACAGTGTGTAACAAAATTATAAGACCACTGTGGATTTTGTGATTTTCACTATAAATAGTATAATTTTTTTTAATTAAATTAGGTTGATGTTAATAAATGAAATATAAAATATATGTATATTGTTTTTAAGAGATATTTAAATATACAAATTATTTTATCAACAATTTCAAATTTTTCCAATCAAATATCTGTAACAAAATTATAAGACCACTAGTTAAAACAATATTTTTTAATAAAACTAATATGATGTTGATCCACCATTTTTCTGAATAACTTCAAATACTCGATTTTTCATTGAATTAATTAGGTTTTCGAGCAAATATTTGGGAATTTTGTCCCATTCATCCATGATAGCTAGTTCCAATTCATACACAGAATCATACTGACGATTATTTGCATACACTTGACGAGCCAAATGGCCCCACAAGTTTTCGGAGGGATTCAGGTCTGGACTAAGGCTTGGCCAGTTTAAGACCTCGATTTTTTCTTTTTGAAACCAGTTTTTAGATGATTTATACACATGGCATGGCGCATTGTCTTGCTGAAATTTCCAGTTTTATCCTCCTAAAAATGGGCCAAAAGGTATAAGGTGTTGGTAAAGCAGTTGTTGGTAACAGATGGAGTCCATTTTTCCAAGAACTCGCTCCAGATCACATTTCCCATCATATGCAAAAGCTCCCCACACCATCACAGAGCCACCACCCATCTGTCTACTGAAGAAAACCCGAGGTTCCGTTCGTAAATCATGCCAGTAGGAAATATTACCGTCCGGGCCATCCAAATTAAATTTTTTTCGTCGGAAAAAATAATATTTTTCCAAGCAGCATCCCAGGCCACGACTTCCTTTGCCCACTTCAGCCTTCCTTCTTTATGATGCTTTAACAGTCTTGGTTTTCTTTTTAATTTCCGAAGAGCAACGTTTGAATTTGATCTTAAAGTGCGCCAGACTGTCATATGTGAAATAGTTTTACTTATCTGCTGTGTTATTTTATGAGTAGACAAGTTCTGTTTCGTTGCAAGCTTGAAAATTCGTCTTTTATCGCGAGGTGACAATTTACTCTTTCTGCCAGACCTTTTATATTTTCCATAAAAATATCTTTTACTTAAAACGTTATGAATAGCATTTTTAGAACGTTTAAGTATCTTACTTATTTCACGTTTTGATTTTCCAGAGTCCTTATAAAACCAAATTTTTCGAACTTCTAGTTCAGATAATTCTCTTCCACGCGGCATTGTGAATTTCCTCATAAAAAAAAAAAAAATTAAATTCTATGTTCTTTTACAATATTATCGTTTGGACTTTTTTGTGATGTAAAGTTACAGTTTATCTATGATTTTGAAAGAAAAAATAAAATAGTTTTAAAAACGCAAACGATTTTAAATAAAAAAAATAAGTGGTCTTATATTTATGTTACACCGAGATTTCAAAAAATCATTTGCTGTGTGAAATTAACTCAATTTTTTTTCCTTTAAGCAATTTTTTTGAGAAAATATAACTTTTTTCATTTGTTTCAAATTTTAAAATTATTCATTTTATGCAGTGTAATATTAAAATGGGTGATATTTTGGGTGGTCTTATAATTTTGTTACACACTGTAGATCAGTGGTTCCCAACCTGTAGAAGTTTGCGGACCACTAATCCAAAAATTGAACCATGTGCGGACCTTCACCGTCTCCCACCGACTTAAGGGGGTGGGAACCCTCCGGGGGGGGGGATAGTGGCCATATAATATCCCTCAGGCAAAAGGGATACAGGATTAACGTACTCGCATTCTAACGTATCATGTTCTAATAATTAAATAATTATGTTTAAGTATTAGAATATGATACGTTAGAATGCGAGTACGTTGTTTAAGTATAACTTTTAAGAAATTTCAATTCAACATTTGATAGTCATCGGATATATTCGGCCCATCTAGTTCAATGAACGTTGCTTTGAAAATCCCCATTTATTTGGTAACTTTTAACGTAGGATTACGTTCCTCCATAACGGTCTTCCGGAAAGCAAAATTGCAGATGTCCGGCGTCACGAGTTATAATTTTGGCAGCGCGCCAAACCCAGTCTGTATCGCTAGGGCAAGCAGTAAGCAGTTGAACAGAAAAGTACCAAAATGCGTCAAAATTTTGACATACACACACACACATATATACACTGCTGGCCACCCAAATTGCAACACCAAGAAAGACAAGAGATATCACAACAAAATTTATTTTGTAGATAACATGTTGACCAAGTATCAAATGATTAAATTTATAGACTTCAGTAAAGTGTGGTTCCTGCCAAAATCAGTAGCCAGAGTAGCCGCCATTGTTGGAGATCACCGCTGCCACACGCCTCGGCATTGATTCAAAGAGACTTTGGATGAGTTCTTGGGGTACAGCAGACCAAGCAGCTTCCACACGTTGCCAAAGTTGATCTGCTGTGGCAGCTGGGGATGGAATCTGGGTCAATCGTAGAGCAACCATGGACCACATGTTTTCTATCGGCGAAAGATCCGGAGAGCGAGGCGGCCAGGGAAGCAATTCAATCTGGCGATTGACGAAGAACTGTTGGACAATGCGTGCCACGTGTGGTCGCGCATTATCCTGTTGAAATATGATTGTGGGCAAGCCCTGAAGGTAAGGAAGGACAACTGGCTCCAACAGCTCGGAGATGTAGCGATGGCTGTTTAAAGTACCGGCAATGCGTACTAGAGGTGTGCGAAAGTGATATCCAATACCGCCCCATACCATAATACCCGGTGCAGGACCAGTGTGGCGGTGCATAACGCAGCTGTTCAGCATCCTCTCTTCACGGTGTCTCCAGACTCGAATGCGACCATCGTGGTGTTGCAGACAGAAGCGTGACTCGTCAGTAAAGACAATTTCATTCCATTCTGCCGTCCACATCCTTCTGTCATCGCACCATTGGCGGCGGAGACGTCTGTGGTTCTGCGTCAAGGGTAGACAAAGCAATGGACGTCTTGCGGACAGACCACTCTGCTGTAAACGGCGTCGAATGGTACGCGCAGACACTGGATGATGCGTTACAAACTGCATGTGCTGTGCTATGGTTCGTGATGTGACTGAGCGATCCGTCATTGCCATGCGCACAATTTGCCTGTCATCACGTGAAGTGGTGCGCTGAGGTGGATGCGATCGAACACGCCGGTCCGTCGTACCCTCCTGTATCCAACGATCACATATTCGCATTACAGTTGTTTGGTTTCGTCCAACACGACTACCGATTTCCCTGAAAGATAATCCACAATCTCGGTAGGCCACTATCCTTCCTCTGTCGAACTCGGATACTTGATCAAAAGATGATCGCTGTTTTCGACGAGGCATAATTGATCGTTTTTTTGAAAAAACCACAAGAAAAACATAATTGTCGAACTTGAAATCGTCGAAATCTCCAAGCCTTAAATAGCGCTTTGAAGTGGCGCCACAGGCGCGCGTGATGTGCGTCCGCGCTGAAATTATAATCATTTGCATATCTCACCTCCGCTAATGCATGTTGTAAATTTCATGTTATTTGCATGTTTCCTTCAGGGTGTTGCATTTACAGTGGCCAGCAGTGTATATATACATACGTTCATATATATGGATACATATATACATAACACATACATACAAAAGAGGTAAGCAACGATAAGTAATCCTACGTTAATAACCCGCAGTAGTTTCGTTCCACCATAACGGTCCTCCGGAAAGCAAAATGTCAGATGTCCGGCGTTACGAGTTATAATTTTGGCAGCGCGCCAAACCCAGTCCGTATCGCTTGGGCAAGCAGTGAGCAGTTAAACAGAAAAGTACCAAAATGCGTCAAAATTTTGACATACACACACACACACACACACACACATATATATATATATATATATACATACGAACATATATATGGATACATATATACATAACACATACATACAGAAGAGGTAAGCAACGATAAGTAATCCTACGTTAATAACCCGCAGTAGTTCCGTTAGAAGACTTCCTGAAATACTTTTTTTATATGTGGTTCCGGACCACTCCCGAGTGACCACCGGTTGGGAACCACTGATATAGGTGGATCCACATCGCTTCCTATGAAGGGATAGACCACGGTATTCGGACCACTGTACGATGAGGGAAGCTATTTTGTCATTAATCTGTTTCTAATAATACGGAATTTATAATTATGTAAGAAAGAAAGTTTATTTAGCTTTTTTTTAGGGTGTTTTGCAAAAAAAAATTAAAAATTCATGACTATGCCTCTCTATATTAAAAAACCTTCCGCTCTTATCCTGACCAACGAATCCTTCTTCGGAAATTTGAAGATGGGCCTTAATTTACGACATAGGTTCTCAAAATCAAGTGTGGACTATGTCTGATTCCCAGATTCATCACCTGATTTCACAAAATGTGTTACGGATGGGGATAACACACAAAAAAAGTGAAATTCCATACGTATATAAGGACTACTTCTTTAATCGATGACGCATAAATCAATTAGTTTTAAAACTTGCGTAGCTGTTTTAAACTATCCCAAATTTTGCGAATTTGTTAATCGCGTGCAATTCTTTGACTAAAGTCCTTTGGTGAAAGGAAGGGAAGGAGAAATTGGTGGTCAAACATACAACCACGCATCAGACGAGGCACTACAAGACCCAACCGCCAACGTATTTGTCTTTGGAGACCCTCGAATTAAAATTTATTATTACGAGAAAAAAATTTATTTATTTTAAGCAGTAATAATTTATTTTAAAGTAATTGAAAACGCTCAAAATGTGGTATCATACTCACAACCTATTTCATGGGGCACGGCATCTTCTTTCCTACACTAACTTGACAGCTGACTGTAGATTACTGGGTTGTTCTACATTTCCTGGAGCCAATTGCTTTGCGGGTTGCATTTTACTGCGAGGCTAGCGTCGGTGAAGTTGTTGTGTGACATCATTGTTGTTTGCACATCATTGAGTGATAATCGTCGTTGTTACGGATTTCATAAAGAACTTTTTCCAACAAGTTCGGAAAGCTTATGCTACGTAAAATTAACTGGAGAATTTTGCCGTCTGCTCAAATGATCGGGACCGGGGAAAAAAATCCGTGATTGGGATGTGGAATTTTGAATATTCAAACACTGCTGGCGGTTGCCATGAGAACTGCAAATTTACGTTTTGCCAAGTGGCAGCAGAGAAAGTAAAGTAATCGCAATGCATATATATCCACATGCATATATTTACTACGTTACGTGGGCCGCAACATAGTACGCTATACCTCACAAAATAATAATGTAAAAAAATAATAAAACTCAAAACCTAAATGTATTCAAGCTTTTATTTAAAAATGAACATGATTTTTGATGTTGAGACAAACTTTTGATTATGTTAGACAAATCAGGTTTTCAATTGCTACATGCTACTCTCAATACGTCATTAAGGTGGGAATCGGTAAACCGATTTCTGTATACGTTCTTCGCATATTCCAATTTAGAATAGAATGATTCACAAAGATACGTTGATGCGAACAGCAGGTAGCACAATTTTGTGCAGTTCTGTACAAAAGGCAGTAATTTTCAGACACTAATTTCAAAAATTTATGTGTACAGAAGCACTTGCCTGATAATAAGCAGTAGTACTTTGGGACGGAAATGAAAGCTTAGTTGGTCGCAGTTTGAGTATCCTGTTTTGATGACTTTCGCCAAAAGACTTGTCGCCAAATTTGCTTGTTTCGTTTTCTGTTACTAATCGTTTCGTTTTCGTTTTCTGTTAATAATCTCGTTGTATTCTCCTTTCACAATTTCTTTTTCTTTTCTCTTTTTTAATAATTATTCCTTCTTGTTTTATAAGCCGTTGGATAAAACCCTTTGGATGAGCGCGAAATTTTCGAATTTCTTCTCACTTTCTGTGCAGTTCTGATTGCTGATTGATGGTGTTCCTCCAGCGTTCAAAATGGCCGAAAAAATGGATTTATTGGGTTTTGCTTTTTTATTTCGTTTTGATGCAGAGGGTAAGAATAGTGTTTTGGATTTTTGTGAGGATGTGTGGTTAATTTCTAAATCTATTGAATATCCGAATAGTCAGTTTCCGTTGAAGGTGACACCCCCCCCCCCCCCAAAAAAAAAAAAAAAAAAAAACCGCGGTGTCGCGTGAAAGGCTCAAATTCTGTTAGGCGGTCTGTGAGAAGTTGTAACTTGTAGAATGTATGTTGTCATTGATTAATATTTTTAAATTGACGTATTTATGGGTAAAGAAAGCTAAAAACGCTCATATGGCGGCTATACAAAAACATCCCGGCACACGAGCTGATCCACCTTCTTCCAAATGGAAATATTGGCGGGGAAAAGTCGCCCAATGAAGGTCTATTGTGTAAACGTCTATTATGCGTCTACCCAATAGACGCTTATACCCAATGGACGGTTCTAACCATGTCTATTAGCAAATACTAACCCATTACAAATTCATTCCGATTTACGAGGTTCAGGACACAAAATGTCATTTTCATTTTACGTGCACTTTACGACTTTTTTTTTTTTTTTTTTTCAGATGTGTTTGACACAAAGGTACTTACTTCCATTTTGTGCATACGGAAGGATTTAAAATTTCTCTCTTGCAGTAATTGGTAAAAATTTTATAATTTTTAAGGGCACAAAGACTAATGTTTATTTCGCGGAGTATAGTTTCAAAATTCTCATTCTAAACCAAAATCCTTGAAGACAGTTTGATGAAACTGAACAAAGGAGCGACGTACAAAGTACAAACAACAACGACGACAGGCTGTGTAGAAGTGCCTGGGCAAAAAATACCCTCTACTTCCGTAAATATATCTTTATTTTTGGGAGCTTGCCTGAATAAATTTGACAGCGAAAATAGAGATAGGTGAAAGGTGATAGGTTCCTTGAATTTCCGCGACCAGAGAACGTTTACATAAAAAAATTACAATAAATGGGTTAGTTAAACAAGTATTTTTTACCTTGAGTTATGTAACCGAAGTATCATTTTTTAGGATTTTTAAGATTTTTATGCTATAGACCAAAGTCTACGTATCATTTTATTTTATTTTATTTATTTTTTATATATATTAAAAGTGAAATTAAGTACATGAGAAAAGTAAGCCTGCCCGACCCTAGCCTAGAGTGACAAACTAAACGTTGTAAGGGGGAGGGGGAGGGAAATCCTAAGGACAGTTTTATATATACATCTTCTTGCAAGAATTTTATCTGTATCCAGCTAAAGGGGAAAAATCGTGAAAAATTGTACAGTCGAACCCCGTTATAAAGAACCTGGTATATAACGAACGAAAATTTTGGTCCCACCGTTTTCCTATTGTATTTAATGCTAATTTAGCCTTTTATAGCGAACCTCCGAAAACTTAAGAATCGGCTATAACGAACCTTTTTTTCAGTCGACTACTGAATTTTTGAAAAGAATTTAAAATTTTTTAACAATGCTGAAGATATAACGAATGTTGAAGAAGATGATGATGAAGATTTACGAGTGCCTATGGCGATGTGGATAGAAAAGCACAAAATTTCATCATTCTCAGATTGTAATACGAAATTCTTCGAAACATGTGATGATGATCAGTACATGTGAAAACCCGACTGATGAAGATATTGTGGAAGAAATTAAAATGAATCATTCTGAAATCGAAGATTCTGTATCTGATGCTGATGAAGAGGAGCACATAAATGACGAAATCCCCTATATCTCAGATGCGACAGCAGCGATGCGTGTAATTAATAAGTTTTTGTCTTCACAAACAGTGGAAGAAAGAGTGTTGGAGTCATTTGATGTATTGGACACAGAAAATTATAAAATGTTTTTGAAATCGGCATCACGTCAGCAGAATATTACCGATTATTTCCGTATCAAAACAGTGAGCAACAATTGAAGAGAAAATGAAATTATTTCCATTTGTCTTCATTTTTAGTCAATTTAATTCAATAATGATTATTTTTTATAGATTTTATCATTCTTGCAATACATTATTATTGAATACGCATAGCAACTAATGAGTTATACATTTTGTGAACTCTAACATTTTTCTTAACGGTTCGGAAATAGCGAACAAAACCTTTGGTCCCTTGAAGTTCGTTTTAACGAGGTTCGACTGTATATTGGAATAAATTGGTCGAAGCACAAATGTACAGTACAAAAATATTGTGTCTGGCAATGTAATCATAAAAGCAGCATGCGTTTTGCTTTTCTATAGCATTTATTAAACCAAGAAAAAAAAAATGTGCCCCCTCCCATTTTTTTAAATTTTGGGCTCCCTTAGAACATGATCCATGTGTTCACATAAAAGTTTTAAATTGCAGATTAGAATGATAGAATTTGAAAAAAGAATAAATAAAATCAGAAATTGCGTTTGAAATAATTATATTTTCGTATTGTTTATTAATTTTTTTTTCATCCCGCCAGCTTTCAAATCACTCAGGTAACGAGTAACACGAGAGTTGCTCATCAGGATGGTGAGGTTAACTACGTTCTATGAGCCCCGCTCTCCCATGGCAACTGCAAAATATTTTGTTGAAGCTGAGAAACATTAAGGACCAATAAGGCGTAACCCTACAGGAAGCTACGTGCTTTGTATTTACCAAACCGGCTTGACATTTCACATTCTGTGTCTCTTTGTTCTGCATTTGCACCTGCAAGTTGTACGGATGACTGATGACCAGGAGGTTCAGAAATATTCGAACTGGACACTATCCTTTTCCCGCTTTCCAAGTTAAGACTGTCCAAAATGTTATTTCAATTGTTCAAAAAAAAAAAAAATGTTTCAGACTGCATCGTTTTGGCTAATCACTAAAGAGTGAGAATGTTATTTTAGACGTCGCTCCTCATTAAAGGAAAATAAATATCGGGAAGCGCATTTTTTCAATTAACTAGTAAAGCCAAACCCCTATTTATTTTGCTTTTTTTTCTGGGGAGAATTCTGGTTTCCCAATCATTTTCGCGAAATCTCCCCCCCCCCCCCTCCTTTCGCTGGTCGTTAGGGGTCGTTAGGGAAAAATGCAAACGGTTAAAGACTGAATAGGTGAAAAACTAACGTACTTTTTAAGGCCTGTTACACAGTCTATCAAAGATGTAGAAAAAAATTTAATCCAGAGTTTGCGCCAGTTCAAACACATACATCATGATCACTTATGAATCGTCCCCCTCAGTACCGGATAGAGGGGGGAGGGAAGGGGGCCGGGGGTGGCAAAATGGGATTGAAAAATTGATCCTTTTTTATAATTTCATAATGCCTTAAAAATATAAGTAAAAACATAAAATTTGGATATCATCAGATCACTTTCTTTTTATATTGGTGGGTTTTATTAAACTATTAATTACAGAAAGTAAACTCAAATCCTTGCTTTACATAAAAGTAAAACAAGCGTATTTCAATAACAGAAGAGAGCTAATTGCGTTGATGTGATTTGAGGAGTTCCCCCTCCCCCCTCTCCCCAAGACGAAGACCTTGTCCCTTTAAACATTCGCCTGTTATCACCGCGGTTTTGCTGGCCTCTTTATTATGGGGCACCATATAGGTGAACCAGCATCGCCCCCTATAAATCGGTCCCGTAATTTTGTAAATATATATGTGTGTGTGTATGTGTATGTGTGTTAAAAGGCTTGGTTGAACGTCGTAATCCGTACAGCCAGTTTGTTCATCAACTTTTTCGTTTGTTTTATTCTTACAGTCTCTTCTTATTTAAGATCTATTTCATTTGTACTTTGGCTTATTTTAGTATATGTATATGCATATATAATAAGAATCAGTTATTTTTATTATTGCGCTTAAAACCTTTACGGCTTGAAAACTGCTGGAAACTGCTTTTGCACGGAAAACTTTTCAATCATATCAGTGTCTTTACTCCAAGAGAAAAAAAAAAGTGTATTCTGCAAGGAGAACAAACAAATACTTGTATAAGCCAGACCCACGTCATATAAATCAGCGTCGCGCGTTCCGACTTTAGTGTCTAAAGCCTGTTTAACTTTCACGATAACTAAATATTTAACAAACGCGAACATCGCACAAGAGAAAAGAGATACCTGTTTTTACAACTCTGTCAGATAAGATATGAAGTCCGACGCGTTGATTTCTGAGACGGAAAAAAATTTTCACGCACGGCTATTTTGTGACGTATAAATCGCGTCGGCCTCGTTTTTCGACTTACACGCGACTCTAGATATCATTACAGCTTAGATATTTGAAAGGAAGTGTACATATTATACATGCCCAGTGTGTATACACAGTGTTTACATGATTGCTCAAACATTTTTAAAAAATTTATCTTTTATTATAGGAAAAGTTACTGATTTTGTACCGCTCAATCGATTGTACCTGGTAGTTTCTGCAGAACTTTGCGTGTTTTTCACAAATTTCTGAACAATATTAAGCGAAATTCTTGCCAATTCTTCAGTATGAGTGTTTATGAATAACGACCAAAGAGGAAATCTTTACAGACACAAGTTATTTCATAGACATCCACGAGTGCTTAGATGAAGACTCTAAACAGATGGGTGTCTCAATGTCCTGAAATTAGCGTTTCACAACATGGATTAGTGAAATAATTTACCAGGACTTATTTCCAGAGCACTGCTACAGAACAGATTGGAAATGAAACCTAGAATACATATGTAGATATCTGCAATCATATTTTGCCAATAACTGACTGTCATAGTGCAAACAATAGTGGATACCGTCTCATCATACGAGAAACAACGAAGGTCTATGTTTACCTGCTTTGCAACGTAACATCTTGCTAATTTCAAAGATCATAACATACCTAGATGGTATGTTATGATCCTACGGTATTGTTATGATCCTACGTACCTAATGGTTGGCACACGCGGGTGAAATATAAAACTGAATTTAAGGCTTTTCGAACCTCCGTATAACAAATAATTATACAAATAATTTGATTTTTGTTTATTGTGTGTCAGATCAACGGATGTTATAAAACTGTCAAAATCACACATAATTTTGATTCATGGCCACTATAATAAAAGTTAGAATTAAAATACTGAACTAAAAGAATTTTTTTTTCAAAATTTCTTAAAACCTTACACGATTGTTTAAAAAAACAAACATATAGGAACGTCCTTAGATTTTTAAAATTTCGATTGCAAGGCTCGGTAAGGGAAAAAAATCTTATATTCTTTTGACAAAAAATTATCAGATGACGTACTTTAAATAAAAGATTTTTATTCATTAATTTATTTTTTTACAAGCATGTCTTTTTAACCGTAACTGATGAAGCTCAAAGTCTATGAAGATATAAACTGGATTATACTATTAATTTAGACGTAATGAATAATTGTTTCGTATTATCTGTGTAGAGACGCAATCAAAACAACGTTCAACTTCCTATCTCCTCACGTAACCTCCTGCCTTTAGAGGAAAAGATAAATTTTTAGATATACATTTACGGGTGTATGGAAGAAATTAAGCATTAATACTTATCATGCATTTCCAAAAGGCAGATTCCATAGATTCAATTAGATACAATCGAACTATCCATAAGGGATATTTCAACCACCATCGCAAATTATATCTTTTAGATACCTTTTTTTCTCTTCAAAGTACTTAGGTGATCAGAAAATTTTCCTGTGCTTTATCACCAAATAGTGCCCTTCAGTATTTCTATTTAATGATATTCCGGATTTTTTTAGTTGTTCCGGACCTGACACATGACTATCATTATTATAGCCCAGTTCTTTACTAACAATTATATTTAAATAATAATATTTTAATAATAATTATATTTTAATAACAATTATATTTAAATAATACTCACGCTGCAATCTATTAGTATAAGAAACACAAACCAAACAGTAGGACTTGCGAAAGAAAACCAAACAAAATCAGTGAAATTACTTCTGACCACTTAATCAGAACAATAATGTTATCTAGTTAACGATGTTGTTTTTAAGACGCTAGCTAAGTAAAATATCCTAAAGCGTAGTGTACATTGAAGTCGTAATAATCAATAATAATTGCAGTAAGCAAGTTGCTTTTATTATAATTATTAGGAATGGACGTATTCCACTTTTTAAAAAAAAATTTTTGCGATAACATTTTATAGCCAAAATTCTTTTGTTTACTTTATGAAAAAATCGTACTCCATTGAAAGTCTGATTATAAATATGAAGAGAAGGTGTCTATATCTTACTAAAATTACCGTTAACTCATTTTTTTAAGTGGACTTACACCACTTTCAAATATAACAGCTCATATGTAAAAATAAAGACACACAAAGTGTGTAATTATTATTTTTTTTTAAACCAATGCGGACACACTTGTCATGAAGACATTCGCCTATAATACACCGCAGCTATTGCTGGCTATTTTATTATGGGGGGCGCCATATAGGCGGGACAGCATTACCCCCTATAAAGGGATGACATAAACGGAGGCATTTTCAGTGGCGCAACGCCGGGATTCGATCCGAGCACCCTCAGCACCGAATGCCAACATTTCTCAGAAACTGATAAAGCAATTTCTATAAAACTTGGTACATACGTTCATTTTGATGCAAAGAATAATGTATACTTCAAATTTAGTATTTTTAATTGCATTAATTATTTAAAATTAACAAGTTTTCAATTAAAAAATGCATTTTTTCAAAGTTTTGTAATTTTAATTTAAATTAAAAAAATTAAGTTTTAAATTGCTTAAAATAGAGTATACGTTAAATATACATTAGTTTTACATCATTATCAATATTTTTGGGACTCTAAAACCAATAGTTTTGCTACAGTCTTGCGCGCAATGGATGCAAGCCAAAACACAATTTTAAAATTTTCATCTAAATTAAAAATTAAAAATAAATTAAAATGCCAGTTGTAGAACATTGAAATAATTATTCTACATAGAACATATATTAAGCTTTCAGTGGCAAAAATTTCATGTATTTATGTTTTATAGGGAATGAGAAATGAAACTAAATGTGACATGATGCTAAATTGCACTTTCAGTAAAAAAGTAAGACTCCTGAGACCCCTTAAATAAAAACAAAATTACCGAAAAAGATCGCATCTCCTTTGGCGAAAGAAAAAATAACAGTTGCAAAACCCACATACCCTGAAATCTGTATCTATAATAATAAATTTTTGTATGATCCAGTATTTATAAAAATAAACATGACTCTAAATTTTATTGAGGTTTTCTGAAACTCCCTTATATTACATCGGGAAATAGTAAGTAATACAATGCAGGGTAAAAAGTCGCCAAAATACGTTGATTACATGAAAATAGAAATCAAAACATGCGATGGTTTTCTTAAAGCCTTCATTTATAACCTTCATAATTTTCTTAATGCCTAAAGAACGATAAATACTTTCCGCGGGAAATGGTAATGGGGTGTTGATTATCCCCGACCCCTCATTTTGAGAATCGACCTCCCCGAGGCAGCAACCTTAAAACTGGTCTCAGGTCTCTTCTGAAGGGAGGTCTGCAATACTTACTCTGAAACCCCCCCTTTAACTTTTACAAAGAGCAACAGTGTTATTGTAAGATTTGCCGAGATACCTGATCCAACTTTCCCGCTTCTTCCCATATCCATTCATACAACTGCAAGTCTTCCAGAATCAGCAAGTTATCAACCATTTGGCTCAAAAACTGGTGAATTGAAAAAATCCTTCCAGATTATCTCTCTATACTGGATTTTTCCACCAAGGTTGGTCGGTTTTGATGGGTTTTTTTCTTTTTTAGTCCTAAGCAATGCGGTAAAGCTTCGGGGTCAGGAGGGAGTGCTAGAAGAGAAATCTGTTGAAAAAGGGTACTCATAGACACAAAATTTCAAATTTTTATCCTCCCTCCTCCACCAAGAAAAATTATGGCTCTACAGTCATCTTTTGGTGCATGAGGTCAAACCAGACTATTTTCCACAAAGAAATAAATGATGTTCCTAAATATTTTCAAAATTAAGATAAGATTTAAAATAGCACGAAATTTCTATCTGTAAATTTGATGTACACAGGGTGCGGCAGAAAGAACGTTCCGAGGGTATAAATAAATAAATTAATAAATAAATACTAATACTAATAATATAATTAATTAATAATAAATAAATACATAATTTTTTTATTTTTCTCAGGTATAAAAGATTTCTTTCTCTATCTCGCTTTGCATTTCTGTTATTGACGTTCCAAATCAGAATGTCCTTTCTGCCGCACCCTGTATATATATATATATATATATATATATAGATAGATAGATAGATAGATAGATAACAACACAGACAGTCCGTTTAAAGGAAAAATTAAATTGGCAGATACATTTTTGCGTTGTACAGTTTATGCACAATATACTGTACTTTCGTACTTCTATGTTGGAATGGAATTTCTCATCATTTGCCAGTTTAAAAGGATATATGTAAAATTATTTACACCGTACACAAGTATCTTCGAAATCTTGTACAGTGTTCCTTTACTTTATTTTCATTTAATATTTTCAATATTTTTGATTTAGACTGAAAAGTCCCAAAAATATTTTCTGCGGAGCAAGAAAGAATGATTTGTGGACTTTTTAAAAAGTGATGAATTTAAAAAATCTATCAATAACTTTTTAGTGCTTCTTGAAGACAAATTATTTTTTAAACCTTTCCGATGCAGAAGAGTGAAAAATTATGAAAGTAGAACGATGGTAATTTACAGGAAACTTGCGTGGAAAACAAAACAGGGAACACTGCTTCGAAGGCGGAACTAGTCCCTGATTTTCCATTAGGCCCGGGCATAGGGGTCCCCAAAAATTTTTAATTTTAAACGGAAAAAAAGAAAAAAATCCCAATTAAATTTTTTTTATTTTACCCTTTTTAATAGCGATTTTTTTTATATATCCTTTCAAATTTGATTGATTGGTTGGTTCATCATATGTATAGTTATATGTATAGTTTATCATATGTATATTATACTGTATATAAGGGATTAATAAGTTTTTCTGGTTGAATTGTATTGGTGTTTTAATGAAGAAGTTAATATGTTGCTTTTTGTTATTTGATAATGTTCTAGGCTTCTACAATTCAAATAGCCGATTCTTGGTAAAATGGTACTTTCACAATGATTCCTGATTTTTTTTTTTTTTTTTTTTTTTTTTTTTTTTTGGTGTGTGTGTGTCGATTTTGGAAATTTTACGCCCACATCAGTGTTAGAGGGCCCCCATCACGAGTTGCGCCTATAGTCAAGAATTTTCTAAATCGGGCCCTGGGCGTTACACTTATTTATTGATATCAAGAAAGCGTGTGTTCCCATAGAGCTATCGGTATCTAAATGAACTTTAATCCTGAATTTCAAAGGTTTTAAAACAAAATTTCAAATTGCTTAAATGTTTCATGCAAATAATCTTTAAACAAAGGCTCGTCGATTTTCGGCGCCGAGGCTGCTCCGATCGAATCCCGACAAGCGCCATTAAATATCTCCGTGTCTAGGCCAGATATAGGCACTTTAAATCCGTAGACCTTCTATGAGGTCAGTGGGGAAAGGTACGATCCCTCCAGATGTTGCCCCTGGTCAAAATTTTTGAGGCACCTAGCGAAGTCTGACGCCGATCCTCGTGGTGCTATTATAAACCGGAGCCGCACTACTCAGCCCGCAAAGCCTATATGGAGCCTAGTCTGGGCATTAGGAACAACAACAACAAAGGTACACTTGAGGAAGAAGATTGATTTCGAAATGAATGTATATAAAGAAGTAAAATTTTGTGATCTGGACTTTCTCAAACTGCTTCTGGGGAGGCGAAACTGCTAGCGCCGGCCCTGCTCAAAGAGATCTGTAATGCGAAACAGAAAAGGAACACGGTATACATAAAATGTTAATCGACATGGTTTGACCATATGTGTATTTTCCAGAGCGCAGGGATCCGCCTCCGAGCTCTGCCACCATGCCCGGTTTCTGTATCGCATTTTCAAACCTTGGAAGTTCTTCGCTCGATTCATTACATTCCGATTAAAGGTTGAATTTCGTAGCTTAATTATCGAAACAGTGCCTTGTCGAAACGTTACCTTAAAGCTTAGTGTGGGAATGATAGTATCATATACAGTGAAACTTCTCTAGCCGACCACCCCTCAAAACGTCCACTTTTTTCGGAACCATGACTGCCCGCCTTAGGGAACATTCATTGTATATGTGTATATATCTATAGTGTCATTGTTACACGAAAGTATCCAAGATCATGTTACAAAGACTGCAACTTTTTAACGCAGGATTACGTTCCTCCATAACGGTCCTTCGGAAAGCAACATTTCAGACGCTAAAACCGTCCATCCGTCCTCGCGAGTTAAAATTTTGGCAGCGTGCCAAACCCAGTCTGTATCGCTTCGACAAGCAGTAAACAGTTAAACAGAAAATGTATATGTATCTATATATATATGTACGTATGTATATGTATATATATATATATATATATATACGTACGTACATATATATAGATACATATATACATAACATATACATACATATAAACATACAAAAGAGGTAAGCAACGATAAGCAATCCTACGTTAATCACCCGCGGTAGTTTCGTTTACCTGAAATTTTTTTTGTTTTGTTGATACCAAACATGAGGCAGAAAATAAATAATGATTTTTTCAAAACAACCTCTCCGGGAAGAACAGAAGAGGAAAGAATGTTCCCAAAATATGCTCACGAATGATTTTTTTCCTTCGAAACAGCGGAGTCTTAATACCTTTAGCTTACGGGGCCCGTTTTTCCAATTCCCACTTTAGAACGGGAAATTTCATACCCCCTTTGTAAAAAAGGCCATTAAGGGGGGTTATACATACATACATACATACATACATACATACATACATACATAAATATATATATATATATATATATATATATATATATATATATATATATATATATATATATATATATATACAGTCGAACCTCCATATATCGAAGTAGCAAAATGCCGGAAAAAAATTCGATATAAAGAAATTTCGATATATAGAATTGATCTTAGTTTTATCATAATTATCCTAAAACATTAAAATTAAAGCTAATTTTCGTATACGAAACTCCATTTCCAATTTATATGCGAATCACATTAAATGAAAGTTAATAACTAAAAAAGGAATTAATGTGAAAGATTTATTGAGTACCATATACCTTTAAAAAAATAATAATCCAGACAGTGGTTAGAGTGATCACAGTTACATTCTTTTAAAAAAAACTACGAATATCTTGCTGAACAGCCAGTTTTGCGGAAAGTTCATCAAAGAAATGCTCGCATTTATTCAGTCCATTAAAAACTTCATCAGGGACATTTTCCACGAATCCACAAGTCCACGAAGTATTGTTTCAAACTCCAAAAGTTGGGAGATTTTATTCTAAAGTGGAATAAAATCTCCCAATATGTCGTGAAAAAAATTTCGATATATAGAGATTTTTTCGATATATAGAAACAGTTTTTCTATGTAATGGACATGGAGATTTGCTAAGAGTTCGATATATAGAAAATTTCGATATAGGGAAGTTCGATATATGGAAGTTCGACTGTATATTCATTCATTCTTGGGCCAGTATTCTTGGGATATATGCTATCCCACCCTGTAAGGAAAAGGTTACTACCATATATCCATTAACTACATACAGCACCATGCGTACACTGAATGAACGGTAGTTTAAAAAATCTCTATTCGCTATTGAATAGCAAGTTTCTAAGGTTTGGCTCCAAATTTGGCGAGAAAAGCGACTAGCAACCCTGGGCCTGCAAACACTCCGAACCAGATAGTTTTCTTCACTCACGTTGTTGGGGTGTCCGGTGGAGGTCACTAATCACTTCAGGTTCCTCATCCACTTTTCTGCATCTTCCCTAGAGCGGAGAAACTCTCCGGTTAGTAAATTTGCTTTTTAATTGATTTCAAAATGTTTTTGTTTAAAATAGCAGAAAAGTACTGTTAAGTTTTTCAATTAGTTTCCGTCGTTGATTTTTCAAAATCGAAATATCTATGTATTACTATAACAATTTTCTTTTCAAATTCAGATTCTTTCACTTTTAAGATAAGCCTTTTATTTTTGCCATCCTACAGTTCCTGTGTCTGTGTGTATGTGTATGTGTGTGTGTACATACATATATTTTTAGTCCCAATCATGTATTATAGTTTATCTGACAATTTGACTCAGAATTTTCAATATGCCGCGTCTGTTTGCTTAAACCCTTGGCTTTTAATAAGACTTTTAAAACTACACCACAGATTTAATCTACAGTATTATTAATTAATAATCAAGGTTACAAGGTAAACTGAATCTAACTTAAACAGTTGATTTTATTCACAGTACCGCAAGCGACATAATTTCTCTTGTAAAATATAAAGAACGTTTATTTTCACGAAAGGGCTTCGTTAAATAATTCCTTATAATAACTGAAATATTAAATAATTCCTTATAATAACTGAAATATTTAACTGAGCGCACATTGATCTATTTGTCTGTGATAAAAAATTATACACTACTCATGTAAACCATAAAAAATGTCCATAAAAAATGTCTCTGGAGAGAAATAATATCACTTAATACCGTAGATACACTGATTTAGCATTTCAAAGAAATAATTTTTAAATAAAAGTATTCATCCATATTTATAAACTTGAAAATGTCTATGCAAGACATTAGAATAAAATGTTAATCCAGAAGAGTCAAATTTATTTTGAGTACTTTTATATTTATTTTATATATTTTTATAATTTATGTTCCATTACTATTAAATATGCACTCACATTTTCTTCATAATTGGTTAACCTGATAGATCTGTGTACACAAAAGGATAACACTGATCAAAGTGCCATAATCAGCTAAACAGCTTTTAAAAGGCTTTAGTTTTAATGTCAGGTATAAAGTACTTTTTTCACGGGTAAAGTCTTAGGATGACATAATACATAAGAAAAGTAATACTAAGCGCATTGAAGGAAACACCTTTTTCAGCTAATACTGGCAAGTTATAAGTAAGTTAACCCTTTTTCAATGCACAACATGGAGGTGCACTCTTTCCTGACGTGACTGAAACCAGTGCCTTTTAAATCTTATCACCGAATGCCAACCTTTATCTAGAGAAAACTTTAAAACTATAAATCTTTGGTGTAGCTAGACATACTTTTCCCTTTAAAGGAAAGTTTAGGAAAGAGAAAGTTACACCTATGTCGTAGTAATGTGTAAATGAAACTTTAGTTATGCCTATTGAAACTCTAAAAAGACTCCTAATTTCAAAAGAAAAAAAACTTTTATTGCTAATTTTTATTTGGAATAATTCTGAACAATTTACTTTAAACCATAGTCGTTTAGATAGTGGTAAAATTAAGAAAACTATAATGAATGTAACTCGTAAAACTTTACATAGATGGATATTATTGCTGTATCAAAGTTGAATGAATTCTTATCACAAAGGGAATTTAATGACGTTTTTGATAGAAAAAAATCACGTTTTTCTCATTGTTAATGATACTTTAAAAGGTAGATTTTAATTCTACATATGTGTTTAATTAATTCTCTTGGCTAGCTGCGACTTCAGTTCTTCGACTTCAGCATTTTAATGAGCAATTAAAGTTCATGTGTTTGCTTTTGAGTTATCACAAACAGTCATGTATAATACAACACAAAAAGTTCTGAAAATACAAATGTTTTTTTTTTTTGTATTTTATTCCCAAATAAATTCTATCAAAATAATTTGCAGTCCTAAAAAGCTCACCCTAAATATTTTACAACATCGCGTTATCGATCTCTTTAACACTTAGGCTTGGACAAATCATTAAAAGCTCTTTAATTTAAAATACCCCTAATAATAAGTTTCTGTCATTCTGTAGCAATAAAAAGGACATTTGATTTATTTTTAAGTTTTAATTTCTACTGAATTTCCTACCCGAGAGAACTCACAAGAACAGAAGGCAGTTTTATAAAGCGTTTGTATAGCAGCAGTTTAATAAGTTAAATTTCAATTTTCTTTAAATTAAATTAAAAACTAAATGCTTAGCATAGTACTTAGTATCGTACATATCGTGGGTACTTTAACAATAAAAGATTGAAACCTTTTTCTTTAATTATTATGATAAAAAAGATATTTGCATTAATAATGAGAAAATATCACTAATAATTACAGTTGAAAAAAATAACATTCTATGCAAGAATTTGACACCCCCACCGTCCCATAGAGCTAACTTTTTTCCTATCTAGTATAATACTATACACACATACTACATATATGTATACATACGTATGTATATATATATATATATATATATATATATACAGAGAAAGGGAGAGAGATAGAGTGTATGTGTACATACATACATTTTTAGTCCCAGTCATGTATTAAAGCTTATCTGACAATTTGACTCAAAATTTATGTTAAATATTAAAGCGTCTGTTGGCTTAAACCCTTGGCTTTTAACTGGACTTTTAACTCTAGACCGCATATTTAATCTACAGAATTATTAATTAATAATCAAGGTTACTTTGTTAAACTGAATCTAAAATTTTCTGAGGAAAAACTATCAGATGAAAACTGCTTTCAACATGTTTTCTTTCACTGTTAACTCTACTTTTCTGTGCATCATCAAAAGTATTATACATGCTGATCCTGTTGATAAGAGTCATAGTCAACCTTCCTCTGTATCATCCAAAGTATGATACATGCTGATTCCATTGATACGAGTCAGTGTCAATCTTCGTTTGGAAAACCTGGATTCACTCCCAACTTTGTTAGCACCACAGACGTCAAATGAAATACGGTATCAAATTTAAAATGAAATCGAAAAAGTATAAAACAAAAAAGGCTTCACATCATCCAGGTAATGCCTGTATTGTGTGGGAGTTCGTATTTCGTAAAATCTACCTTTCATACGGATTTCAACAAACTACGTATTATACATGTTTTTCAAAATGTAGTATATGATTAAATGATCTCAATGGTGTTTGAAAAACAGCCCCCCCCCCCGTTCGACAGTGTTAAAAAATATCTTAATGCATTGTAAATGTGAATTCATACACTTGCAACGTATCCAGCGGTAGTGTATGTATTTGCAGTGGTGCCCCTCCTACTATGCATTTTTCAATGTAGATGTGGGATTGAAGGATGACGTATTTTAAATGAATCGTCAAGAATGTGTCAACGTACTTATTATAAAGCATTCGAGCCATAATTTAACTCTTCAATAAGAGAAAAATTAGTGCCTTTCTCGTTCATTTAAATTAGATTTTTTTTATTATATGAGCAAATCGTGAAGACGGCTGGTTCTGTTTATGTTAATCTACAGAAGGTTGAATGAAATTAACATGCCTTAAGTAAAGGGTATCGAATCAGATTATTTATTAAAAAGGGATCTATGGCTATTTCCTGTGTACCATTTCCAGCTTCCCATCGTATCATAAAAAGCATCATTTTGTAATACGTTAGCCCTCTGAGCTATGTAGTACCTATTTAAAACAAAATACGCAATTGAACCTCTTTCCTGTAGGTAAGACCATTCATTTCTCTTTTATCTATTTAAAGTACTGATAGGATTTATTTTTGAAATCAGACATTACCTTGGCACCAAGCCAAGAAAAATCGAACGAACGAAGAAACCGAAATAATTAACAAAAAGCATATTGATAGTTAACAATATCATTTGTTACTTCTCCACCAATCTTCTAGACTGGTTAGTTTGGTTTTTCATGTTGGTTGATTTCTTCGTACCAAAGTTGTGGCATAATGTGAAGACCTATCTTTGCTTACAATATTTTCATTGTTCGAGATTCATTCCTATTGCATAACATTTACCGAACGAAAAAGTAATAAATTTTCCACAATTGCATTCAGGCTTTATAAACAACTGAATGAGAAATATATTGGTGTGTAAAAAGCTTAGTGTAACGTGAGGCGGCTATCAGTCTGCGTTGACTATTTTATAGGAAATGGCGTTGACTATTTTATAGGAAATTGTTTTGATTTCAGCATTACTTGTAAGCGTTGTAGAGCCTAGTTAACCCTAAAATGTTCGACAGCATTCGAAAGGATGAAATACGTAACACATTTTATTCTGCAATTTATTTTACATAATTGAGTAAAGGTTTGTTTAATACATTCTTATTTTTTCTATTTTTTCTTTTACTTCAGTATATATTTCTTTGTCAGGTATGTCTTGAAATTTAAAATTCGAATCCCCCCCCCCCCCCCTTTATGCATACATGATCGACTTCAGCCATTAGCTTGTCTCTTAGGATATTTCTGTTATTATCCCTAATACCTGTCCCGTTGTTTATTGCTGTATTTAAATCATAGTAAATTTCAAAACATTTCTGACAGAAACGGCAAAGGAATATATCCAATATACTTCGAATAACTCTAGAAAAAAAATAATTCTGGACATCGCACTTTTGTAGTCCTCACAAACAAAAAGTAATTTGATCTCTTGTTCGAACGCGCTTTTCAAAAACACGAATAACACAATTGGAGACATTATTTTAGTATAAGTAAAATGTATTTCTTTGGGCTTTTACTGCCCTCCTTTTTCCAACCTTGGGTTTCGAAGTTGGCTAGTATTACATTTGATATTATTATTGTTGGCAACTGCTAGTTACTTCGAGATTATCTAGAATTGGAGTATCCAGCAACAGTTTTATTTTATCTCAACGTGAAATAGAAATTAATTGCAACCGAAGAGCCACTTTTAAAATTTATTCCAAGAGCATCTTAAGTTTTCTTCTGTAATTATTTCGCATTAAATTATGACTTCTTTTCACTGTATATATAAATAATCCGGGAAAGGAATACATTATAATCAGTTACAACTAGAGTCACTATATCAGTTATAAAAGGAATACGTTATATTTAGTTATAATCAGCTTCTATTTTACTACCTTATAGATATCACATGGATTCAATCTAGTTAACTCTTTTTTAAAAAAATTGAAATAGTTTTGGTTGCTTTGAATGAAAATATCATTTATATATGTATCCTTTATAACCTCTCATTAGTTTAGGAAAGATGATTTCTCCAGAAGCTTCCATAAAAACTAGCAATAAAATTTTTAAAATTTATTGTTCGTCTTAGATTTAGCGGACTTTTATCTTGCTAAATCTAAGCGAAAGTTTCCGGTTTTATTCCAGTCTGCCTCGGCATAAAAGTAATGAGCAAATAGTGACTCTAAACGCAAGTTGATTTCTTAATTAAATACTTATTACGCCGGGATCCATCGGATTACAAAAGATCGTAGCTTCCCCTTTTCATTTCGTTTCTTTCGCAGCTCCAATAAAATGGTCACTGCCTATTTGCTTTTTTGATGAGCTACAAATCTTCCCATGATGCAACAAATGTCTTTGTGGTATATCGCTAACAAATCGATTCTCAATGGATGGCCTTTTGTTGCAAAGAAAGATTTAGACACTAACATACCAGTCTTAAAAAAAACTGGTTGACTTTTGTAATTTTGACATTAATTTATTGATCTGTAAAGTAAGTTTCATTAATCACGTAAAATGTCTAAATAAATTGATTACGAATGACCATTATCTAATGCATGGCGCTTTAAAAAGCTCAATAACTTAAAATAGTCCTAGAAAAAGCATAGTGTACTTATATTTGAAAAAATGTGAGGACTTAATCTGGCAGTTACAGCCGCAGGTGACTCTAATTGCATATAAAATATTTTATATAAAAAATATAATATGGACGTTATTTATTCTATAAGCGTAATTGGCTTCATATCTTTACTGGATACCTGAAATTCACGTCTGTGGCATTTAATGACCATTTCGAAAAAAAATGAATGCATTGAACGGGACAGTACTTTTTTAAGAAATAAATCTGGTCGATTGACAAGAGGCCTCCGTGAGTGTCGAACATTTGACTGCGACTGACAAAGAATTTATATTTGGAAATATATTAAGCAAATATTTCTGACAGTTTTCAAAGCAAATTTTTACCGAGTACCTGGTTAGGGTTGTAGTATTCCACCTAAACTTCCTATCGAGAGAAAGACTTTTAAAAAGAGAATTTTAGAAATAAAAAAGTATCAGAAGAAAGTATCGCATTACTCTTGAAATGCTAGGGGAAAAAAAAGGTTATCCAAACTACTATCTCATTAATATTGTCGAATAGTTGTGAGAACTGTAAATTGGGTAGCGAAAGAAACCGTTTTTAAAAGGAATAAGAGGTTAAAAGTGGGATCCCTATTGGCTTTGTTGAGCCGATTCATTTACAATATGCAACCTGTGAAAATAGTCTCTAGCAAAGTGAGGAGAAATTTGCCCTGGGCGCCGGTGGTTCTGAGGCGTGTAAGGATAGAATGGGGAAAAAAGTGTCAGTGTCCAGTAAGTGAATAGCATTGTTTGGTCGGCGCCGACTTTTGTACTTATAACCGGAAGCATAACATTGGACACAGATAAGAAAAGTGAGACAGGATAACTCCCTTTTGGCGATTTCAGTATCTTGTCGTTTTAAAAAAATTCTCGAATACCCTTCGTCCATCCCCTAAAAGGAAGAATCGGGAGTTCCGTAGTGCACTGTGATCATCCTCATACCTGTATCCTCATACCTGTACCTAGACTAAAAGTTGACATTTTAGTTCATTTGCCTTAATTTCAAGCACAAAAGAAAGAAGTTAAAAATATATTACTAAACCTAAGGAATCGTCCTAAAGAATGTTAAACCGTAGAGACTTTCCAAAAGAAAAACTGAAAAATCTGCTTTTATTTAAATTAAACCCTTGTTAAATCGCAATATAATTCATCTAAAACTTGAATGTAGCTCATTAATGTAGATCACATTTGAATTTAGTTCATTAATATCAATTATGCACCCAGTTTAATAGTTACTTTTAAATGGTAATTTTTTTCGGTATGTAGAGCCACACCTGGAATATTGTTATCGTACACACTTGTATCGTATTCTTGCATCAGTTAGTACGGATAAATCGGGTTTATATATTTAATAAGCAGAATCTCACAGAAATAATTGGAGACTCGAGGCATTGGCACGTCATAGGTCCCTTCTACAAGGGTTAAACATTTCAAAGTACACTCAAATAAATAAACTGTTTATTTAAAGGCAAGCGATAAAAATGAAAAAAGAAAAAAAAAAGTGTGGACGTAAATACTGAAAATACAGTGTATTCTTTCTTATACATGAAAATGTAAGTTTTGGTCTCAATTTATGTTGCGAATATCTCCTTTACAGAATTCTCTGGTAATTTTTTAATATTCTATGTAATCCGTTAGCTCTTCCTATAGGTAATTTAAAACGTTTCAAGTTTTTGATTTCTTGAGAGACGCAAAATTTTCTCCGATAAATACAACTTTAGCTGTATTTATCGGAGAGCGGTATTTCAAATTATTTAAAATAATTTGAAAAGAACTAAACACAAATTGAAACAGTATCCAGTTCACTTTGATACCAGGACCATGGTTACAATCTTCCTCGTGTATTATCAATCCCCAAAATCGTCTTCAATTTAAACTTGAAAACGCCCCCCCCCCCCCCCCTCTCCCAAGTCACGGAGATTTTTTTTAAAAATCCCTTCAGTTTGCTTTATTTATCATAATTGCTTGCAACAGGTTCCTATGTAAGAGCAGACTGTGTGACCACTCCCTTCGTACATCTAAACGTCTTGAGAACGTGAAACTAATATTAACTTAATTTTTAAAATTCATATCATACAATATTAAATATCCAATCATAAAAATATCTAACTGGGGAATTATCAAATAAAAAATATCAGATTTTAAACAGTATTAGTTTCTTATATTCAGTAATTAAATCCAATAATTTAAAAAAATTCTCATGTTGAAGAAAAAATTGGAAAAGAAAAAAAAAGTTTTAAGTGTGTGTGTGTACGTGTTTAAGACTTAACTGTTGCCGTTATTAAATTACACTAACCTAAGAATAATAAATATTCATTTAATGGATGTGAACATATTACGTTAGATGTTGCCAAATGTTATATGATGATGGAGCTGTATCTCCCACAAACAGATATCCACAAAACTTTTCATTACAAGGGATGAATATTTAAATTTGCTCAAGGTACTATTATTATTTCAAACAATTATTTAGACAGTTTCGGTTAGAACAATTTGTTACGAAAATATTTTTTTACTTGAGCATATACTGCTTACAAAAGACTGATATTACATTTGAATGAAACTAAGGGATGGTAAAACATGAAGAATATTCTGCGAAGAAAAAATACGGCCATTGCCGAAAAAAGTGTAGTAAAAAAATATATATGTTGCAAGTACCCAACATTGTAACAAGAGACAGTATCTTCTGCATTGGACTCAAAAGAATGAGGAATTTAATAAGTTTTTCTAGCATCCAAGAAATGATCTTTGTCGGTGAAGATTGGTTTGAAGGTCAAAGACTTCGACAAAGGTTTCGAATTCCGCCCTCGGGGGAGGTTCGTTTAATATACATTTGTTTGATATATATATATATATATATATATATATATATATATATATATATATATATATATATATACTGTTTGAATTCTTATCAAATGAAATGGTAATTGATTGTTGTCAATTATTGCTGCCAATTAGTTGAAAATTCGGAAAGAGATTAAATATCTTTGTTTTTACAAAAATTAAAGCGACTTAAGAGAATATTACCAGCCGTCGAGCTTTTAGCAGTCCTTTAAAAAATTATTTTTTGTCCAAGATTTGAGTGAAGCCCCGTGGGTTTCGTCAAGTTTCTGCATAATTTTCTACGATATTCCTTTTCCTCCCTTTGGCAACGAAAGTTCTTCAATTTGTTGTATTGAGCAGTTTTTCCCTTCGTATTTTTCCCTTACTTCCATGGCTTCATAATGACTCATGTACATTTTAATACGAGAATAATATAACGAAAATTACCTTACGCTGACACCGAATGTTTTGTTGTATTAAGAACTTTTTCTTTTTTTTCTCTCAAGAACTGAGTGTTCCAAAATGACTCATATATTCTTACTTTAGTACGAGAATAACGTAACAAAAATTTAATTACGCTGGCACCAAATGTCTTACAGTTGTACTGTCCTCTTTTCTCATTTTTTTTTTCAAGACTTAATTGCCTCAAAATGACTCGTGCATTCTTATATAAGTGCGATATTAACTTAATTTGTAAAATGAAAGATGCAAAATCTAGCAGATGCTTAATTACTTACCGCAACACTTTCATTACATTAAAAAAAAATACAAAAGCATCTTAAGAGCTTCAGTCAACCTATCACTTAAGAAAAAAAAAGATGTAATTTCGATAACTTATGAATGAAATCTCACTTAAAATGTTTAGATTAGATAATGTAATAATAGAAAGTGATATGTTTGGAGATAACGCTTCTTTATTCGTAAAGTACCACTATTGTAACTATTTACGAATCAGTAACGGAAGAACCACGAAGTTGTAGGCGACGGTGTTGCTGTTTTAAAATTTATCTGCAGGTAGAAAAAAAATATATTCCTAATAATAAAACAACGTATCTCGAATCCTTAACGTCACCAAGCCTTATTTTTTTATTTACTCCCGTGTGTCTCTTTGCGCAATTGTTTCGTCAGACTTTTAAGATGGCGGCTGATGTTCCATTGGTCGTAAATCAGAGGCAAAGGTAGAGCACAATAGGGAATTGCGTTCGCCTGTAATTGCGAGCATGTATACTGATAATGCGGACGAGCGGATCATTTGACTTGGTGATGGTATTATGCAGTAGATGTGATACATTAAAACTATCAAATATTCCAACTCTTCTGATTTGGAGAGGCACGATTTGCAAATGTTGCGAAAAAAAGAAAAGGCAATAAACAATACCTCGCAGGCGTAGAGGAATAAAAATAAAAAAGTGCGTGCGCGCGTATCCGAAGGAGAATCAAGTTGGAATGGAATTTTTCAACAGCTGATTTAAAGTTACAATTTTATGTAAGAGGTTTCATTTACCTGGACGGACCAGTGCCTTGAATTGAGCATCCATTAGGCTTTGGCATCCTTTTTGTAAAGGTATTTTACTTTTTATTTACTACTTTTGTTTATGTGCATGCATAGGATAAAAGTAAAACGGTTGTTGCACAATTGTTTTTCCAGGTTTTATGTGCTAGGCAATCATTTTATATTCTGTATTGACTAAAAGTTTGGAGGGAGGCCTCTCTTTCGCTCTCCAAAACTAGGAAATTTGGAAAGGTTGAAATATGCAGATATGAGAACAGAGGTGTATAAAGACTAGCTATTTGTATGGTGTCAATATTTTAGTAAGCAACGCCTGTGATTCGAAAAAAAAACCGTAAAAATGTTTGAAACAATGCAGTTTTTCACAACAATGGTACGAAAAAAAATCACCATATTTTTTATACCTAACCTTGGAGAATTTTTTTTCTTCTGGAAGTGAAAAAAAAAATATCAGACAATTTATTCTTGAAAATATTCTGAAACTTATTCACAGGTGATATGGAAACATAAGACAGACTAAATTCTACATATCCTTGGAAGACATTTATATTGGCCGTATTATGACTTCATTCTGAATTTCATTGAACTTACTGCTATAATTAAAGTTTGCATGTACGATGATTTATTTTCATTACAATGTGTAACACTGTAAAAACTAACTGATCAATTAAAGATAATATTTTTCCTTCGTTTAACGCCCTTTGTGAAGTACCTTAAATCAACCCTTTGTAAAAACTGAGGAATTGCGAGACGTTATTTTCAGAAATTTAACTTAAAATGTTTTGGCTATTTAAGATGTTTTCATGTTTATTGAACATTGTTTTTTCCATTATAAAAATATTTCTTCTCGTATTCTATTGTTTCTAGTATTTGATTGTGAACTACTTCGAACAATCTGTTTCAACATTATCGGTAGAATATCTGTAGATGGACGTCAGAGATGTTTTCTGTTTTTTTGTAAAGGAAAAAGTCCATGTACTATTTCAGGTCATTAAAGGAAAAAAACCATTTAAAGGCTGAAACATAATTTTAAACTAATCCATATGTATAAAAAAACTAATATTTATTGATATTAATATAAAATATTTAAAAACTTATTATTTTTAAAGATTAAGTTTCTATACTTGATTATTTAAAAAATAGATATCATTTCTTTTATTTTGATAAGAGTGATTACATTTATATCAAAATGTTTCCAAAAGACCGTTTTGCAAAGGATTATCGTATTCTACCCAATAGATACTTTTTTTGTACATATTACTTTAGTACATTGGCTTTTTGTATATTGGCTTGTGGCGGCCCTGTGGTACAGCGCGCTGGTTTTCGGTGCTGAGGGTGCTCAGATCGAATCCCGGCGTTGCGCCACGAAAAATGCCTCCGTTCGTGTCGTCCGTTCATAGGGGGTAGGGATGTCCGCCTGTATGGTGCCCCCATAATAAAATGGGCAGTAAAATTGCGGCGTAGTATTGGCCAATGTTAGATTTCAAGTGCCTCCGCATTGGTAAAAAATAAAAAAAAACTTTAGTGTTTTAAATTTTCTAAAAAAATTGGAAACAAGACAATTTCACTTTCGTCAGCAATAAGTTAGGATGTATGGAACATTATTATTTATTTATATGCTTTCCGTCAGACATAAAAGATTAACCAAAGAATTGTAATCCTTTTGACACAGAAATTTCTGTAGAGAAAAAGTTGTTTCATTTCCATTAGATTATTAATATTGGTGACAGTTAAAGTTGGGTATTTTTTAGCTGATTTATCGTACTGTTATAAAGATATTAATATGGCATACTTGCACATGACTGATTTATAAAAAAAATTTGAATTCTTCAAAAAAATTAAATGTAGGAACCCCAAAATCCATTCTTTATTTCTAACGATTTTGAATTTCTCAATATCAACGAGAAAATTCTTCCTCAACGGGAATTCCTTATATGAAAGCTATGGCACTGGCATTCGTCACCAGAGTCCGTGGGTTCGAGTCCCACTCTATACGGCTATAAACGTCCAAGCATGGACGTTTATAGCCGTTCGGAATCGGCTTTAAGCAGTAGTAATTAGCCCTCCTTTAGCAAAAATTGACCGTTATGCTTCAAACCAAACCAACCTTACGTGAAAGTAATTCTTAAGCCTTTCTAACAGCGTAGATCTCAATCCCTCCGACCGTTTTGAAATACTGACTAGTAATTTAATGAACTTTCATGCTATTGCAATTGCTCAGTATGTTATACACTTTCATGCGATATTTCTCAATACTGGTAGTAGCAAATAAAGTGTAATGTACTTGTGTGTTAAATAGTTTCTTGTTTGAAATACATAAAAATGAACGGTATTTTGAGCTAGATTTAAAAATTTTAATATATTTATACTTACAGCATTATTTTAATTGAACGTGCTGAAGGTGTACCCTGTAAATTATTAGCTGCTTCAAATATGAAGGTCATCTTCCCCATATAAAGTATCTTGTAAATGCTACATGTTGATCGTAAGACTCATGTGGGCTAAAGGTTTACGTTAAAAATAACAAGAGAAAATCTTAATACTTAAGGACCTAAGCAGGTATGTAATAACTTAAAATGCAGGAAGTTAATGGTTCTACTGCCATTCCCTTGCAAACATAAAATAGGCCCAAAATAAAATTCCCCAATTGTGCGTGGCAGATCCTGGACGCTAACTCATTTGATGGACGCCCCACGACAGCACGATGCGTGAATCTGTTTATTCTGCTTCAAAATTGCACCCATGCAAATGAAGGAGCATATAAACAACAGATAATCACGAGGACAAAAAGATATCGCAAGCGTGCAGTAAACAGTACCTTAAGAAACGTTTTATTAAAAAATCGTGTCTCGAATTTCGTTTGAAAGAATGGGTATCCAGTAACACTGGTTTTGTCTTTTCTGATCTTGAGAAACGCTTAGGATGTATCAACAACTGGGGAACTAACCCCTGTGACTTCCGAATGTTGCGCTCAATGCTTCGTTGAATATTAATAAATCGTATGTAAAGGAAACATGCTATAAATAACTTATTGGAAGCATTTGATCTGCTAAACTTGGATTTTGTCTCGTGCCTTTTTCACTTCCTGATCTGGCACGAATTCTCTTCTCACCATCCTAGCGATGATTCTTCGACGTCACTGAACTTATAGGAATATTGAAAAATTCATCAGCATAAAATGTTCTTAAAAAAATAGTTATTGATCACTACAGAGTTTTGATTCCATTACAATGGAGGCTATAAACAAACGAGATTAGTTATGCTTTTTCTGTGGTGCTATCAAAACTTTAGAGCTTCTCTTAAAACCAGAAACCGGAAGATCTCAAGAATTTATTAGAACCAATTCATTTTCCTTGGCTGACAAAGAAGTATCAACAATCGAAATTCTTTATTTACCATCAAGACCTGTTCACGAAGGAGTCAGGTAGCGGAAGCGTTAAAGTATTGAAATACAGTCAAACCTCGATATCTCGAACTTGAAGGGAGAGACAAAAAAATTCGAAATATCAAAAATTCGAAATATCAAAAATTCGAATTATCGAAAATCGCATGTTATCAATAGTAATAGAGAAAGAGAAGCTTATTTACATACCTTTTCAAAAAGAAATCCATGTTTTTATTTTAATAAACACTATTTACAAAATTCTTTGAAAAAAGATTCAAATGTTGTTTACTTGAAAGAAGAGTCTGAAATTTTATCTATTACACTTTCTAAGTGGACAATGGCTCTAAATGTTACCTATTTGGTTGACGTTCTTGCCTGTTTGGTTGACGTTCAACATATCACCTCAACACGTCCACTGCAAATAGTCCTTAGTTTGTCACATTTGGTGGCAAATGGCGGGTTTCGTCCTCCTCTTCTTCTGATAATACACAAGAAGCTTTCGTCTGACCGATGATGTCATTGTCCTCCCACTGACCACACACTATTACCGTATCATCTACGACGACAAAGTCATTAAATTCCATGTTATCGAGGTGCATGAGCATCGAGGCACTAGCTTGAATGTAAGACAGCACAGGCATGCATTCACACCTGTAGTATTTTTTCTTTCACTCCTTGTTGCAAAAATAAGAAATTCTACAATCTTCTTGGAAGCCACCCACCTCTTGATTTTTATTCCTTTTCATTTCCTGTTTTGTTAAAACCACCCCAACCCCTCTAGAAAGTAACCTTGGAGAATAAAAGGAGAAAAAACAAAGGAAAGGATCGATGGTCAATGCATCATGGCAACTAACTGAAAAGATATAAGAAGACAATAAACAAGAATTTCAACTCCCCATCTTAGAGGGTCAAGAGAAGTTGTCATTTCATTGTGTTATCTTCCGTCTTTATATCCTTTTTTTTTAAAGTTTATTCAGAGTTTTACAAATGTAATGTATCATCGACGATAGATAGATAGATAGGACATTTGTTTGAATAGCTTTTCTATTTTTTAGAAATTTCTATTTTTTGGATATTAATTTTTTGTTTTTAGAAAAAAATTTCTTCTTTATTTATGGAAAAAAATTCAAGTTATCGAGGGATGAGCCAAAAAAAATTCGCCAAATCAAGGTTTTTTTAACATTGATTGCATAGGAAATTTGGAGGGAATTTTTAATTCTTCGAGATATCAAAAAATTCGCGAAATCGAGGTTCGAGTTTGGTTTGACTGTATATTTAACCAATGACAAACCTCCAAACGATTAGCAACGAAATTTCTAACACCTATGATTGGTTTATTTCCGTCTCAGCGCCATCTTTCCTTTTTCGCTTCCGCTACCGGACTCTTATGTAAACGGGCCCTTACAAAGATAATTGTCATAAGTAAAACATGATTTAATTCCCATTTTGGGATTTCAGTTTTAAAATAAAATAAATTGAAAAAAATATGTATTAGAGCAAGTAGTAGAGATGATAAAACGCATAGGGTGCAATACTGTGCTTCAATAACCTTAAAAATTTTAGTATGGCAGTTACTCTGCAAATCTTAAAAAGAAAACGGTGTTTAATTATTTATGACAAACTCACAATTTTCAAATCCACGAAAAGTTATCGCAAGTTATCAAACTCGCGAAAATTGATACTCGAGTTTGTTGCCAATTATAACACTTTGCATAATACAGAGACTTCGTAATACACTTCAACTTAAAACAGAATATAGTAAAACTAGAATCCATCTTATAACTATCATGATGCTTGGAATAAATACATAAATACAGCCCTCAACTCAATTTTTGGACTTAGAGGCGAACATCCAGGGCCAACGCATTGAAATGTCAACCGCGCTTTATCAATCGAAATTTTTTATCTAGAACAGAAATGACGTAACCCTCCGCGTAATATAGCTCCATTATGTTTGAAATGATTGTGTGATTACATAATAACGCAATGCTTTCATGTAATGTTTGAAAGTTATAAGGAAATATCTACTCGTTTATTTTCGTTTAAGACAACTTTTTTTTTCACTTTCACATTTTCAACATCCATACTTACAGAATAGAATTGGCTTTAAACACACATTATATATATATATATATATATATGTGTGTGTGTGTGTGTGTGTGTGTGTGTGTGTGTGTATATACTTATCTGTGTGTGTGTGTATATTATTTGTACGATAAATTGTATACTAACACAAGAAATTATATTTCCTAGCATTTTAATTTATTAACTTATTTTATACGCATTAAATCAAGAAGTTTCTAGGTTGATATGATAATTGGAGTTGACTGAAAGTAATATTTTAACCGTAATTTATTGAGATAAATTATATAACTGTATAGGGTTTATGGATTCTTAGCACAAATTGTTAAAAACAAAATTAATCTTAGAAATAAAATCTTTAGAAAAGGTTCAGATATATAAGAAATAATTACTGCAAAAATAAACTGCAATCTTATATCAATGTAACAGTTATTTATTTTATTTTATTTTATTACTATTTTTTTAAGATTTAACACTATTGTACTTATAAAATTGACAGATGTTTGATCAAAATTGCTGATAGAAACATGCTGTATTTAATTTAAAATTATACAATTTACAAAACAAAAGTTTACAATCAAAAAATTAAACAAATAGCTAGGTTTAATTTAAATAAGTGGTGGATTACTTTTTTAATTATTTCTTGAAAATAGTAACACGTAATACATAGAATTCAAAGTTAAATGAATTCATTTACAAGGATGTTCACTGATACATGATGCAAAAAATTTGAAAAATTTGTAATTATGTACTTATTAATATGTATGTTCTATGAAAAAGCATTACGTCATCAGCAAACACTCCTTTTTCATTTTACCCAGTTATTGTGGTGCTATGATTTGATGCCGTGGATAGATTTTCTATCTACGTGGAAAAAAGTTTTTATTTTTACAAAATCTTATAGCTAGGAAGTATTTTGTAGGGGAAATGCAATCTCCTAAATCTGTACCTGTCTCTTTCAGAAACTTACAAATATTCAATTTCTTCGTGCCATTGGAAAAGGGGTGGTTGAAAGCCAAGATCCTTATCATCAGATTTCTAAGAGAGCTATTTTTCCTCTCAGTTATTTTACCATTTACTACCCTTTATTTAAACTCTTGTCTCAATTAAAGAAAAGAAAATATACTATGGGAATTTTTGGGGGTACGAGCAAGGAAGCTTTGATTGTTAACATTTACCCCTTAGAAGGAAATACTGTCAAGTTCGTCACTATTGTGAGGATAAAGAGATACTGGAGGATAGTTCAGTTATATGTTCAAAAATTTTGTCTACTCGTAGAGCAGGGAAGTCAACATAATTTTACATAAGATAGATTTTCCTAGTAATAATCCATCTGCGAATTACCCTTTATAGAACTGAGAAGAGACTTTTACTATGAAAATTAAGTATTTTCCTTAAAATACCTATATGGAACTTTTTTTTTACTTAACTAAATAAATTCAAAAGATTAAGAACGTATAATTTTATGATAATAAAAATACAAATTTAAATGTCCTGCATCTATTAGTTTCTGTAAAAATAAATCGGCTTTATCTAGTATTTCAGCTGTATTTCATCCCCGAAGTTCTTTCAATCTATCCTGAATTTAATCAAAATTCAGTGATGTAGTTTCACAAATTCTCCAGATTTTTCTGCCTTATCTTTATATATAAAAGGCAAAGTCTGTGTGTGTGTGACCGAGTTTTTGTCTGCTCGCGGCACGGCGCAAAGACGGCAGGTCGGACAGTCTTGAGATTCGACACTAAGATGCCCCCCGAGGTCTCATTATGCACCTCGAAGCCCTTTTTTCGATTTTTTAATTAGATTTTCCGTAATTAAATATTTAGTCGCGATTTGGAGCTCCCGGACGAGTAAAAGCTCCGTAAATCCTAACGTATCCGTCCAAGAATTTTTTTTTTCGGACGAGCCTATACGGGAAAGATGACACTATACGGAAATCACAATTAAAATTGTCTGTCTTAATTTATCGATTAATTGTGATTTTTTTTCGATCGCCTGTACGCACCCGTTTTTCGGAAAAAAACGCGATTTTGGCCGCGACCCTTTTTTCAAAATTGTCGAATCTATACGTAAATGTCGTTACATTTTTACGAAATTTTTATCTCAGAGACCCTAGACATCACAGTTTCGAAATCCAGAACCAAAATTAATTTACAAATTGTAGTTATTTTTTAATAATTTATTTTATGATTCGGAAACTTTTGCGAGAAATCTCATTTTGGAGATTTCGTTCTTCATTTCCGGACGAAGGTACAGCGGGGGAAAACAGGTTTTCGACGTCAAGCCGTTTTCGTCGGTCGTTTTCGACGTCAAGCACGTGATGTGTTGGGGCGTTTGTTTTCTATGAGGGATTGAGTGGTTAAAGGAAATCGATTACTATTGCAGTGATAATCGATTAAAAAATCGCATTTAGTAATGCCGTAATTTTTTTGGCCAACACTTAGTTAATATCATATAATTTGTGGTGTGTTTGTGGAAAACGTTTTTCGTCTCGCTGACTGTTGTGGAAAGTTAAGTAATCCTATGTCAAAAATTTTCCCAAAATGTGCCAGAAAGGATTAAATTTATATGGATAAAATAATGTATCGTGGTGAGGAAAAGGATGACAGCGACGCCCATTAACAAAGGGTTAAGGCTACTAAAAAATTGGTAATTACATTAACCGAGCAACGCCGGGACGGGTACAGCTAGTATTATGATAAAACCATTTGGGGTTATATGAAAGAAGGATTTTGAATTTTCAGTCCATGCAGACATCTACCGTTTGCAGGGCCGGTATTCGACATCCTGTCCCAGAACCTCCAAGCCAGTAATGTACCTAATCAATAATTCCGGTAAATTTTTAATACCTCCTATCTATCTATCTATCTATCTATCTATATATATATATATATATTGCTTTTTTTAGTCAGAAAATGTTGACCATACATTTTTATTTTACTATTCATTTATTTATTTTTAGTAAAGAAATCCAAAAGTTGTCTTTTGCCTCGAACAGTCCCTTCTCTTTCTCTCTCTCTCTCCCCCCCCCCCTCTCTCTCTCTTCATTTCTTTCTTTCTTTTAACGGTCGCGTGCAGTTAAGGCTGCTATATACTAACCCCATTGGATTCGCTCACCTCAATGTTAACGCATGGAGAAAATTTGTCCACGGATTGCCGACTTGAATTCAAAGATTTTTTTTTTTTTATTCTACTCCTTCATAGAGAAAGAAATTTTACATTTGTCTACATTTTTTGTTCTTTAAAAAAATGCAATTAATATTTTAAAATTTAAATCATTCGGGGAAAAATCTGGTATAATGTGTTTTAAACGCTCATAAATTCCTTCGGTGGACGAAATTTATAAAATGAATCCTGTAGCGCTTTGCAGAAAAGTTCAGGCTATCTGACTATACCAATTTTATTTGATTATCAGCATTTATGTACTTGTAAATAGTTGACGAAAATATTTTTTAAATAAAAAATTTGGTGTCAGCGGTTAACCCCCTTATAGAGAGAGAACCATTACAATCCCTCAAAATGTCAATCCTAAGGGGGGGTGGAATTCTCGAATTGTCAACTGGACTCCTCCCACCGCAAGAGTCTACAAGAAGAGGAAAAGGGAAATGCGATTTTTTTCTTAGTAAATAGCAGTCTTAACAACAGTCTGCCAAAACTGGGGATCTCCGGACCTCTAGGCCAGTATTTTATCAACTGAATTTTCCCGGTGATCCAAAGAACTCGTCGTTTTTCTGAACACTCTTAGCACGGTATCTCAGCGTTTTCATAATTTAAATGTCAATCAGCTAAAATGCCGATTCGTACGTTATGCCAGGCTGAAACAGACAAGTAAATTTTGGTTTTCTGCTTACAATCTAGTGAAAATCATTACGCAATAGACCGGTAGATCACGGTCGAAGTTTCTGACACTGGGTTCTCAGTGTCTCCTTAAAGGAAGTGTTTCTCTAGAATTTGCTTCTTTCATTTTCGTAAGTGTTGAGAGGTCATTTCATCTTAAAAAGGGCAGACATCAAGCCATGTGATTTTACTGAAATTCATTATGAGATGTACAAATCATTAAATGCGTAAGCACACATACTGCATTTTTGCGATCTGCCTTAATACATGCAAGAAAATGTTCGATGACATTTCCTACTATGACTGTTGTATTTTGTTGACTGTCGTTCCGTGTGACAGAAGCAGGTCAAAGCTAGAGCGTTTGGTACGTACAGAATGACGCACTCCTAGCACAGAAAACATTCCTTACCCAGTTTCTGTGCCATAAAAATTGAACACGAGATTTATATGTGCTTCTTTTCTCCTCCACTATTACAGGCTGTTTAACTCGGACTGATTTGACTATGATTTGCTCTTGTTTGCAATTCTCTGTTCCTTTTGTCTGACTTTGAAAAAACTATTGTTTGGGGAAATAATTTGCGTTTCATTTAAGTTTTAAGTCAGGGTATGATAGAAACTCTTGGAGAGTAAACCTCACCGATACATTAGGCGTATTTTATAGGGATTGCTATTAAGGTTTCATTCCCGGAATTACAGGACACTTGTTCGATGACCCAGTTTCATTGGTCAAGTTATATTACTCTTTGGAAACGAAAATATCAGTAGTATTTACCGGCTTATTTATGTCTGCTGTGAGAAAATCCTGTATCGTTTTCAACTTTTAAATATTGAGAATTAATTATACAAATTATACAAATACAAGAATTAAGAAAGTAAAGTTCTTAGCCTGTGTGCCAGCTGTTCTTCATGCTCTGCAAACAATGTTACTAAAGAAACTCATACAGAAGTACACATAAAAACTCTACGTATGTAACATTGACATTCTTATTCTATTAAGGGGGCACACTACCTTTGACTACACTGAAATGACCGTAAACATGATCAAATTCGAGCTACTGAAACTCCAATAATATTGATATATATATATATATAATTTTTTGTTTTATATCAAAATTACAATTCTTCAATTATATTTTATACAAAAATAGAACTTGTAAATCCGTAAATAATTTTTAGATTTTATTTTTAAATGTACACATTACTAAAAAGGGGAAAAAAAATCATTGGATGTTTCGCGCATCATAAAATTAAGAAATATGCATACAGAAACTATTTTTCGGTCAAATTAAATTAATAATAAACTCAAGTTTAATGTAAAACCAAAAAATATAGTTTAAATCAAAAAATTTACATAAAATTTTTTAAAAATTAAAATTTAGCAATTTTTTAAAAACATTTTCATAAAAATAGATTTGTAAAATTTTTTTTTACAAATTTATTTTTATTTTTTTTTGTTTTTAGTATGTAAAGAAGCTTAAAATACAAATCTGATAAAAATTTTGTGTCTAGCATACATAGTTTGGGAGTAACATTGCGCGTAATCCAAAAATTTACATATTTGAGAAAACTGAAGTTAAAATTGGAATATACATGGCTATGGCAACAGAGGGAGCTTCACATAAACTCTAATAACTCGAGAAATAATGCGAATTTTTTTATGCGGTTTTTTTTGCGTATTGTTCAGAAATGTCCCAAAAATTAGAATACAGCAAAAACCAAAAATAGATTTTTTGAAATTTTAAACGTGGTGTGCCCCTTTAAAGCTACTTTAAAAGCTTTTAAATTGCTTTAATTAAAGAAAATGTATTTTTGCTTATTTGTTTTCCGAAATCTGTAAAGATTTGCAATCTATCTATCCACCAGGATCTAATCATAGCGATCGATGATCGATCTGAATTCGTTGAATAATACGATTATCCGGGATCTCTTTATTCCGATGTCTTATCTTATTACGTCTTAATTTTTGACATCCCGGGTTAATTTTTTCATTTCGGATTAAAAAAGTTCCAATATCAGAAGCTTCAGTACCAGGAATTAAAAACCTAGCAAATAATAAACCAAGTCATTTTACCATCTCTTTACTTGCGATTTGATAACCTCTTTATCAATGATCTGTAAGAAGGTTAAAAAAAATTCTGTATAAATTCTTTTTCATTAATCTAGATAATTTAAATGAAAATTATAATGAAATATTAATATCTCGCTAGTAAAAGATGCTATGAGTCTGTAAAGACTAACTTTTCATTGAAGCTATACACGTAGTCATTTGTCGTCTCTACGTGTCCTTCATGGTTTATTCAAATGGAAAACTGTTATTTAAAATTATGCTGAATGATGCCAGCTGATTTCTCCCACTACAAAAATTCTGAATAACTACCATCTGAACAAAAATCTGAAAAACTACCATTATACTAATAAATTCCATTATATTAATAAATACCATTATACTAATAAATATACTAATGAATTTATACTAATAAATCCAAATCATTGTGTTTAAACTTATTGTGTTTAGTAATATGCCAGTAAATGAAACTTAATAAAACGTTTCTCAGTTCAGTTTCATATGATAAATCATGTTAGCTTAAAAATTAACAACCTCCATCGGAAAGAATTCATTCGAGTGTTCGGGAAAATTTGTAACGAAGACCTTCGTTTCCCGACTTGTAAAAAAGTCTTAAAATTTGTACAAATCTTGAATTTTATAAAAATTTAAGTTATTTAAATTTTTATTTATATTTTATTTTTGTGACTTTATTAAAAGTGAGTTTTTGAGAAGTTCCCTGTATTCCTATTTCCCTGAGTCACGGCTTTGATTCGTAGTCGTTACGCATTGTAAAGAAACTGCTAAACAAGCTAGCTACAAATGCACGGCTTTCTGTTGTTGTCTGATATGCAAAAATTCAACCACTTCGTAACCTTCCAGCTCATTAAATGATAGTTCTCAATCAAGTCCCAGGAACACGTTTCATCGCCTTTGCGGATGATTGTACCTTGACCACTAATTTGTAGAAATTTTAGACAATCACCCTAAGAACATTAGAAGCACTAAGTTTCTTTCAGTGTACGTAGAGATCAAGAAAATCGGAGGACGAGTTTAGAGGTAGTTCGTATGCACTTTAAACCGCTCAAGGTTTACAGCGGTTGACTTATCATTATGTCAGTGGGTTACTGCTGGCATATTTCTAGTTTCTTATCTCTTTCTGAGGTATTCTGGGGAATTGAAATCAGATTTTATGCGTTTGCGTTTACCAGACAGACGTTTCAAGAGTACCTTTTTTCCTTTATATTCTACCAATTACTTCGTTAGTTATTTATTTTAAAATCAAGAGGAGAAGAAGATAGGAAAGAGAAATTTAAATTCAGCATTTCCAGGTGCGTGTACAATACAAGGCATTTTTTCTTTAAACAAGTAATATAAAAACAAAATTTTTTAAAGTCAATTCCTACTTAAGTCAACAAAGAAAAATTTGAGTGTGAACTAATAGTAGGAATTGAAAAAAAAGGATTGCCTGCCAGAACCTTGCCTACTGTGCGAGATTAGGAGGGGGGGGGGGAAGAGAGAGAAAAAGTTTGTCAGGTTGGAGATTCGATCCCGCAACCTACAGGACGGGAGGAGTCCGCGTTATACAGTGCTACCGTTTACAGAGTAAGAAGAGGGAAATTACTATTCAAGAGCAAGAGACGCTCTAGATCTCAAAACTAAAATCGATTAATTAAATTTAATTAATGAATTAATATTTGAAAAAACTGTATTAACATTATGTGTCATCCACTACAAGTTTAAAAAAAATTGAACTACTTATGTACTGTATTTGAACTTGAGTGAATGAATAAAAAGTATTTTATTAACGATTGAAAATTTGTAAAAGATATATATATATATAGGGAGAGTGTGAACTAATAGTAGGAATTGAAAAAAGGCCGGACAATGGCCGAATGGCTAGGGCGCTGGTTTTCGGTACCAGAATCTGTGGGTTCGAATGGACTCTTGGCATGGAAGTATCCTTACCACTTGTATTCCTTACCATTTGTGGTTTTGAGAAGACAATTTGAGTAATTTCTTACATTTCCATGAAACGAAGAAAAAATTATTTTCTCCGTCTGGCCATTACAGAAGGAAAAGAGTATGTGAGCACATGCTTAATGCTCTCTATAAAAATAATTTTCATGTTCGAAGCACACACAGGCTATTGCAGTCTATGAACTATATAAATTGAAAATGATTCCTTTAGAAAGCTCACAGGAACAGCTTTTTCAGTCGTACATGTGGTATAACATATACTATATGAACAAATAAATGTGCACTTTTTAGATAGTTGCTAATAATGTAACATTAAACAATATTATTTAGATATTTATGAGTAACGCTATTTGTATCACAGGTTAATGCTTACTGATTGAAGTAAAAAAATTTCCCAAACTCTACTACTTTTTTCTAAATAAAACTAACAACGAATTATTGTAATTTTTTTATTTCTATATTTTTTTACAATTTTTCGTTTTTTACAATTTTTGCTCACTATGCAGATAAAATTTTTATAAATTTGCGCCATATAAATTACTGAGGCTTCTTTTACAGCAAATAAGATTGCTTTTCAATTGTTTCTTGGTTCTGATTATTATTAATAGCTGACTGGAAAAAGTGTAGAAACGGTGTTAAAATACTTAATGAACGTTGTACTTGTTCCCGTAAAGCACATACCCTCAAATTTTCTAATCACAGATTCATAACGTGATGATTTACTTTTTAATAAAAAATGTTTACTTTCTTAGGATACTAATTCCTTTTTTTTTTCTTTTTAGAGAAATTCAAAGGGCTCTTGACGAAAGTCATTGGCCAGGATGGTTGTGTGCAGCAGTACCCCTATGCCTGTTCAAACATCGGCATATCCGATTCCTCCACCGCCATGCCAGATTACTCCAGCGGCGTTTCCTCAATTTGCTCCAACTCCTTACGGTACATTACCATCTATAATATCATGCACCACACAACTACCGCAGTCAACCATTCTGACGTTGCCTGCGGCCCCGAACGCGTCATCAACTCCAATGTCTTGCGCCCCTTGCATATCAACACCACCGTTCATCCATGTGGCTACAGCTCCTAGTCCACAGACATCACCAAGCTCATCAGGGAGTAGTAGTTCGATCAACGGATGTTTCGACGTCGCCCTGCCTGCCAATGTTCCTGTCACGAACAACGTGGTCCCTACAAATGGCAGCGCTGTTTTTACCTACACCCAAGTGCCTACGAACATGCCACTTGTGCCTTTCCCCAGTAATTTCACATTCGTGCCTTGCAATCAGACTCTTCAGTGCAAAGTACCTAATAATCCAACAGTTGCTCCTGTTTCTACATTCGTTCCATGCAGTGAGACAATTTGCAGCTCAAATCTGCCTACTACATCCATAGTTCCTTATCAGCAAAGGATTGACAACGGACCTATGTACTCCAGGTACCAGTGTACACCGGGTGTTTGCCATGTGCCTCCAGCTGTGTATTCGACAGGAACTGTCGAAATGTGCTCCTTACCAAACGCCTCAATAATTCCTAGCAACACAGCATATTATTCAGCTATGCCACCCATTGCTCAGAATATTTATCCACCTATTGTATCACGCTCGGAGTGGAAACAGTCATAGTAAGTTAGCATTTTGAATATAATTTTGTTATCTTTTTATTTTGTAGAACCATCTGGGTGAATATATAAGTTAACCAAATTTTATAAATATAATCCAGTTGCATTGTCACAAACATATTACACAATTTTGTTCTTGTTGGACCCTGTTGAACCCACCTGTTATTCGTGCAAAAACTGCTATCTCCAGCATACTTCTGATTATAGATTTTTCGGTTTCGTCCTCATTATGGGTTTCTCGGCATGGCCGATGAGTGCGTTACAGGCAAAATTCTGCAACGAAATCATTTTATTTTATTTTATATAGGCATCTCTAGCTGCTGTGGACTCCATTTTTGTCATGTATGGAGACCTCAGTATGCTCGCCGGCCAGGCGCTGGAGGCGTTTATGGAGCTTCCTTTAAACTCGTAGGTTATGTTACGCTGGGATCTGAATAAGTTGTACCTCATAAGGGTGTCTTGCATATAGTTATAGCACTGTTCGTAAGATGAAAACAAGTCCAACAACATTTAGTTTCGGGACAACAAGTGTAACTGTTAAACACTGTAAGTGTAACTGTAAGTCAGGTATTTAGCATTCGATGCGATTGCCTTGCCGAACAAATCGTAAACAAACTTTTGACAGGATCGCGCCTCACGGAGGTTTACACCAGTTTGCCTGAAAATAGTCGCCTTTTATTAAAACTAGCTGTGGATTTGAAAAGATTTTATTTTATTCGCTCTTCTCAAGGAACTGCTGAGTATCACTGATACTGGTGTTTATTTAGACCAACTGCACGTTTATATCCAGAATGTCTAAATGATGTTCATCTTCCTTAGATAGTTCAAAGTTCACTTCCCCTATATGCTCTGAAAACAATGAAATGTAAGTAATGAACTATTACAGTAAAGATATTAACTGAAAATTAAGATATAGAGCTTAAGATCGTTAAAAAACTGTTAACAGTTTTAGGTCGGAGAACTGCAGAGACGACATATAATGACCAGTGTAATATGCATAGTAGAGGTAAAACAGAATTCATGCTCAGTTTTAAAAACCCAAGCCTGCAGGAGCCAAACTAATTTTGAGTTGGAGTAAGCCCGGGTTTGAAACTGGGTCTCTCAGAATAGTAATTATATCGACAACAATAAATAATTTTTTTTAGTATTTTTTTTTCAAAATGCTACATTTATTAATATATTTTGAATTTTGAGTCCATTCTACTTCATAATTTTAGTTCCCAGTTGTCAGGAGCCCAGTTGTGAAATGTTTCTAAACATGTCTGAAATATGAAATATTTTATTTCAGGATGCAAAGATATTTCGCTCGCAGACGTTTAGTAATTCTTGCAATTAACGTTCTGTTGTTATCATTTATATGCTCAAGGCATTAATATACACCCAAATTTGATATTAGAATACTGAGCATAATGCTCTGAGTGAATCGTTCAATAACGGCTGAAAATTGAGGGAAAGACTTACGATACATACGGTAGACATTTTTTCACTTATCAAGAGACAGGTATCAAAGATAAGAAGGTATCAGAAGAGAAATATCTGACTAAAGCAACAAAGTAGACAAGCACTTCCGATGCGCTTCCTTTCTTATTCCCTGAAAACTGAACTTCTTACCTGTAGTCGTTAAATCATTTAAAAACGGTCATATATATTATAATCGTTGTACCTTTACACCATTTAAAAACGAATGTTTGTAATCATTAGTGTCTCAAAACCACCACTAAAACTTTTTCCTTAGATTGTTCAACAGCAATCGTTCGATGATACCCTAAGAAAAAGTAATAACTCTCCTGAGAAATTCGTTCAAATTAATTTTGTTTTTATTATAGTCTGTCTATTGTCTCGAAATGCCCAGGTGAACCAGAGTCCAATCGCGATTCTTAATAATGGGCGTTTTAAACTATGGTGTAATACAGACCTAATAATTAGTGCCTTAGAAAAACTTTATTTTTTTCAGTAAACAAATGTGGATTTCAAAAGAAAGTTTATTAAAATTTATTTTTGCTTATGGGCTCGCCAAAAGTCTTCTTTAATAATGCGCTTGAGCCTGTTTCAAGCCGGACAAGAACTCAGGCAGTCTTAACTCTACAGTATAATATTGACGCATCCACAGAGATTTGGAGTGAGCTCGATCCATCAGGCACAAAATAAATCAACAGAAAAAGATAATTACAATATTTTTCCCTAAACGCTTTCCTTAGAGTCAAAATCTCTCTCTCTCCCCCCCCTCCCCTCCCTCAGAAACATTCTAGTTCTGCGATCGCAATACTGATAAAAACTTTTTTAACATTAAACAAAGTTATTTTTAATTGCTTTTATGAAAATGTATTCCTTTTTATTAATTTTTTGCTAGAAAACTAATCTTGTTATATTACAAATCATTTCCTCAAGTCGTTTGCGAGGTAAATATACCATTTTTTCAAATCACATTTCATATTCACCAGCATCTTGTTTCTCTTATTTAAGTGCAAACGATTACGACGACATCCAACAGCGGCATGTTGATTTCCTTTCAAAGACACATCAGTCCGATTCTCAGGCTCTGTCACAGTGACACGGTACAAATCTTAACTAATGGCAATGAAACTTGACATCCAGTCTCTCACCGAAGAGTAACAAGCAGTCTGTGCGCTCATCGGCATCAAATCGTGATCAGTTCTAGTTTCGAAACGTTCGGCATCTAAATCATAACTATAATCTGAAAACACCATAAATACTTTCCCTACATGACCAGCAATAACAATAATTTTCCATTCCGAAAGTGTCCTTTTATTTCTTATTATTCCCTCCTCCTAAAAGAGGATCCGACAGCTGGAGCTCCACACGAACGCCACGCTCAATTCTTCGTGCTGTCTCTTCCGGAATTCCCGCATGAGTTACTACTTATTCAGTTCGCTGAGTTATACCTGGACGGGCTACGCAACAGCCGCCATTGTAGTAAAAGCCCTGCTCAGCATCCAAGATCAACAATTATCTCCCATTGTCTTCGGTCTCCTGACCACTTACGAGACGACTCGGCAAAGAAGAGGAAAAAATCATGACTGTCACTGCCGTTTTTTACGGTTGTTTGTTCTTTCACAACTCTTCCAGAATTTAAGTCTTGAGGAAAGCCTTGGTGCTCGCGATTTTCATTACGAAGATCCCAACGGGTTCATTCCGAGGTCTTTCCAGACGGGTCTCAAGAAGTGTCTCACCAGCCTTGACAATGCGGCAGTAGTTTTGAAACGTATCTGCTTACGGTGATTTAAGACCGCGCTGCATTATAATGGATGCTCCGATCTGGCAGCAATTTGTTGCGCAGCGGTGCTACTTTGAAAGCGGCCAAGAGCTGCTGAGAAAGCGTTTAAATAGAGAATCGATTTGTCAGTATGCGTGTAATGATAATATGGTAACGAACAGTTTAGCGCATCGTTAAAAGTTGCCATCAAGTTATCTTTTTTTTCTTGATTTGAGGGTATACTGCAGTCAATGATTGAAACACGGGAGCAACTGAGTGGTTAAATATAATTTACACTGCCCATTTCTGTATGAAACAGATAAGTGATATAGATTTAGAATCGGAGGAGATGATAATGGACTGTGTAGAATCTGATCTCTGAGGATACATTTATGTATGAAACGACTAAATATGATGTATGAGTTCTTTGGCCTTAGGTTTGGATCACATCTTGTAGTTCTTACATTGAGGGCCTCGAGCATTCCAGTAATTAGCGTGTCGGGATTCAGTATATAGGAAGCTCCAATCGTATCCCGAAAAGCACTCGTGTTCACACCGGGCATGTTAAAACTGTAGACCGAAAGTCCCTAAGCGTGGTTGTAGAGGTAAGAAGAGGGTACAAGCCCTCCCCCCCCCCCATATGTAGCCCCTGGGGATGCTTAGTCTGAATTGGGGTGGCAGGTACCCGAGGGTTATGTTGGCTCGCCTGGATGATGCTTCCACTTCAGAAACCAAGTCATTGCGGTGTTAGGCGAATGTCTACGGGCAAGTGCTCCATATTGAAAAAAAAAATATTGAAACATAAAGTGTCTCGACCCCTATTTCTTCTTGTCCGTTTAAAATACACTGTCTACCCCCCCCCTCCCCCCTTGCCACCACGATCACTGTTGTCGATCAAAAATTTTAGATTGCAGAACGATACGTAGTTTTAAGAGTCGACGATATTTAGGCTTCGCACGTTAGAATGTGTTTTTAGACACAATACTTGGTAAAACACTTCAGATAGTATAAAGTAATCTAAGGTTAAAGAAAACCGAGATAATAATTGCAGTGCTTCAGCGCTGGTAGGAAGTACCCTCAATAACTATGTAAAAGCGGTAGCCACATCTCGCTTGGAGGGAAAAACAGTTATGGTACGTTGTAATTCGACATTCATAAGCGTTCATACGCATGAAGAACACGCATGAAGGCTGACCAATTTGAGCAATCCGGGGCCCCATGGTATGTTGTAAAGTAGGGAGGGTCCAAGACACAAAATATAACCTCCCCCCGCTGACACGAAATGCTAAATAAAAAAAATTTTTTTTTTGCAATAATTTTCTTCCTCAAAACAATCTATAAATACATATGATGCACATAAAAATAATTAAACAATTTTAAATTCTGTTTAACAAATTAAAAATCAATTTGAAGCATGTTTAGTTTTTTATACATATATCTACCATATCAGTATCAATTGTTTACATAATGGTTCCACTAAGGAAAGTTTCACATTACTTAGCCCTCGTGACTTATACAGAACGTTATTATTAAAATATTTTTAATCCCTTTAATGGGCGAAAAATTATTTTTCTCATGCTAAATTTTGCTTCGAGGACAATATCGTAAGAATTTTTACTCTAAATCCTAAATCCAGACGTCAGTTTAGTGAAACTAGAACTAAAGAGATATCCTGCAAGGAACTTTAGATTTACCTTTTAAACGATGGCAAATAATAAAAAATTCCATTCCGGGATAAACATAATTGTGTACAGATATACAGAAGAATGCGAACAGACATTCCGCCTTCGAGTTATTATCTTTGCCTATTGAATCATCACTTGAAACATACGGTTTGTGTTGCTGGGTCTCTGTAACATTTCATTATCCAAGAAAATATTTAAATATTCCCCCAGCGACTACAGCGGTCAGTATTAAAATTTAACATATCGAGAAAAGACATTTTAAAACGTCTTACGGCTCTAGGATATAACTGGATAAAACACCATCAGTTTTTCGAGAAACCGGTGGTTTCAGACAAGACTTAGCATATCGTTACAGTGGCATCCGATCACTGATAGAAATGATAATCAACCGTTAGGTAAATAAATGTCAAATGTTCAAAATTGTCGTTTAAGCCATCATCCTTGTCGTTACCTTGAAGAGAGGATAGCTCATAATTTACATTTTTTCAAACTATGATATATTTGCTCATGTTGTGTAAAATATGAGGGAAGGCTTTCAAAATGAAATCTCGCATCACCCGAGCAGCTTATTTAGATAATGTACACTGTTAAAAAGATTCGAGACCGAAACCTGGCACCCTGTCATTTAGATGTACAGTCGTACAGTAGAGCGGAAATACGAAGTCAGTAAGAGAAAAAAAAAAAAATGTAGCATGACTTTGAAGAAACCTAATTTTTGACCACGATATTAAGCAGAAAATAACAGCGCTTGAAAGCTGGTGCACTTTTAAATTGAGTACAAAACATCTGTGTTTGGGCAAAAGGGCCGGGAGGTTCAAAGCTCGGAAATGATCGAGGCTACGTAAGCAGGGAATCGGGTACAGTCGAACCCCGTTATAATGAACTTCAAGGGACCAAAGATTTTGTCCGCTTTTTCCGGTGGTTCGCTATATCCGAACCGTTAAGATATATGCTAGAATTCAGAAAATGTATAAACTCATTTGTTGCAATGTATATTCAATAATGATGTATTAAAAATGATAAAATCTATTAAAACTGATCATTAATGAATTAAATTTACTAAAATCGATTACATTAAACTGACACAGTATTAATTAAATTATATAATAGGAAAACGGCGGGACCGAAATTTCCGTTCGTTATATCCGTGAGTTCTTTATATACCAGTTTCGCTATAACGGGGTTCGACTGTACTACATCTAAAATTAACAGATGTCATAGTTGAGCCAAAAATACCAAATAATATTAATGCCTTAGTTTAGGTCACATCGAGTAGATCTAGCAACACTATCAATTTGTAACGAAAGTATAAGTTTTTTCAAATTTCGAGAAACTTATACTTGCTATATATATATATATATATACACTGTATATATATATATACAGTGGAACCTCGATCGATCATTCCCCGAATAATCGCTTTCCCGTATGTTTCGTTTATTTCATCCATTCCCAATGATAATATTTCTTTATATTCCCGCATTTATCATTCAGTGCAATTAATATATATATATATATATATATATATATATATATATAGGTAGATAGATATATAGATGCGGGAACATTACAAAGCAATGTGATCGTCGGGACTGGGTGAAATAAACGATAGATACGGGAAAACGATGATACGGAGAACGATCGATTGAGATTCCACTATATATATATATATATATATATATATATATATATATAATATATATATATATATATATATATATATATATACATATATATATATATATGTCCTGACGATCCCATAAATATACTGACGTTGATATATATATATATATATATATAAGTCCTGACGATCATATTGCTTTGTAATGTTCCCGCATCTATCGTTTTCCCGCATCTATCGTTCAGTTCAATCGGTCCCTTGAAAAACGATAGATCGAGATTCCACTATATGTATATATGTGTGTGGTTGTAAGTAAAAATTGATTCGTTTCGAGTCCAAGTTCTTACTGCTAAGGCAACTCTTATATTGTAATCAACTTATCCTTCTAAGCCCAACACGCGATATATGTAAAAAATTACTCAGCAAGATCAAATTTTCCGGAAAAAATATAATTATAATAAAACTGTCTTACTCCTAAGAATAACTGTCAAAATGGTGTGAAATCGCACGTCATGACACCCTTTTTTAATAACATACAGCAAGAAGAGAGATATATCTGTTTATTCTGATATGAATAGATACGATAGATAGAATACAGAAGAACGATATTGAACAATACTCAACTTATGAACGAAAACGTGTCTTATTTTGTTGTTCCCTCTCTCTTCATCGCATTACGGTATGTCGTATTATCCACAGTATTTTAGAAATGCAAGACAATTCAAGGCCAAGCGTTTACATTGCAAATCAAAATTTCTGGATATCGTAAAAAGGAGGAAATTGAAAAGATTGAAAATGTTAAGTGACTGTTTTGAAATGTTTTGTGACATTTTCCAGTGCATAGTCAGCTTAAAGTAGTATCTACGTGGAAACGGAGAATGAATGAAAACACTATTCCCTAACAGCTTGGGATAGCTTAACCAAGTGGTGCGGAAACTTTTTTTCTACCGCGACCCATTTTCTTTAAATAAAAAATCGCGGGATCCCAAATAAACATTTTTTGTTAGTAGCAAATTTTTAATAAAATTAGGAAAATGTTAACAGGAAAAAAAATAAGCAAATTTTTACAAACTGTATTAAAAATCAATGATTGTGGGTATATATATTTATTTTGCCTGGTAACAGAAAAAAAAAATATCAGGTAGCCTTCTAACAAAACTACTGCGGGTTATTAACGTAGGATTACTTATCGGTGCTTACCTATTTTGTATGTATATATGTATGTATGTGTTATGTATATATGTATCTATGTATATGTACACACACACATATATATATATATATATTTATATATAGATATATAGATATTTTTATATATATATATATATACATACATATATATATATATATATATACATGTATATATATATATATATATATATATATATATATATATATATATATATATATATATTAGTCAAAATTTTGACGCATTTTGGTACTTTTCTGTTTAACTGTTTACTGCTTGCCCAAGCGATACAGACTGGGTTTGGCGCGCTGCCAAAAAACTCGCGGCGCAAGACATCTGAAATTTTGTTTTCCGGAGAACCGTTAATGGAGGAACGTAATCCTACGTTTAAAAAGTCTCGCTTACCTTCTACAATTGTTCTTGCTGAATCTAATGTAACCAAATCTTCATATTGAAATATTAATATGTACTTTTCATTTAGGTAAAACAGCATGATTTCAAAATGATAGGCTTCATATTAAAACACTGAAAATTATAAACTGCATTTATTTATATAGAACTAAAATAAAAATAATTAATGAGAAGGGTGAGCCTGGACCTCGAGTAATATTTGTTCAATATTAGGTGAAATATTTTAGGGTGCTACTCTTGCATCATCTTCCGGGTTAAGCCTTGATCTAGAATCTAGATTGAACTCATTTTGAAAAGCCAACACATCGGTAGAAACGAATGTCAGTATAGTGTTGAAAAACTGTTTGACACTTCAAATAACAGTATCATATAATATATTTTAATATAACAATATCGTATCATATAAGAATATATAAATACGTTTTAGAAAATTTAAAGCATACATTTTAATTAAATAATTCATTGATATAAATTTGCTTCAAACTATCTACGGCACCTCCAATTTGTTTCGAGACCCACAGTTTGTGCACCCCTGTCTTAACCTAACTTGCCACCCAGGTTAGTGCTAGTGAGATATTAGTGTATAAATACGTTTAAAAGTTCATTTTGTTCATTGTATTTTCAGATGCACAAATTAGGTGGGGTATACATCAATCTTTATTCAACCTTGTATATGGGTTTTTAAAAAATGCATTTTATACTATTAATATCACGGAATGAAAGCAGGGAAGAGCATTATAATATAACACAAAAAATACCTACAAAAATGTAGGGACGTAAAGAGATTATGGCGTTCACGCAAGCCAATATTAATTGTTGTAAATCAGCGGTTCTCAACCTGGGGGGGGGGGCGCCCCACTGGGGAGGCGTAGAAGAATTTCAAGGGAGGCGTGAGTTTAAAAAATAAATAAATAAAAAGTAAAACTAACTGTAATTTACTGTACTCAATTTTGCGGTCACAATGTCACCGTAACGTATTTTCGACATACGAACACGAATACAATAACTGTCGCACACGATAATTGTCGTAGCTACAATGTCAGAAAAACATTCTGAAGACTTATGATGCAGTTCAGGGTTTCACAGAAAAAATAACTCTTTGACAACGCCGTCTTCAGAGCTCAGAGCTAAACTTTTCATCCTTTCCAAGATTGAACGACCTCCTCGATGATGAAAAAAATCTCCCATTGCAACAGATAAATTAATTGAAGGACCTTATATCAGGGCATTTGGTAGCATTTCAAAATGAATTTGCAGACAATTTTCAAGATATTAGTTCAGAGAACTGGGAGTTTAAGTTGACAAGAGATTCTTTTAAAATCGACGTGGATATACTTCCTGGTCATATTCAGGAATAGACAATCGACCTAAAATGTGGTTCTCATGTAAACGCGGAATTTGAAAACATGGATGTTGAAAATTTCTGGTTACGCTATTTTCCTGTTTACCCAGAATTTGCTTTGGGAGCTTTGAGGTTGTTAATGCAGTTTTCTACCACATATCTCTGTGAATCTGGATTTTCAGCAATAGCATACATAAAGGTCAAAATATCGAGCAAAGCTGGACATTGAAAGTGACCTGAGGTAAGCTTTGTCACAGTTACAACCTAATATTTCAAAACTTGTCAAGGACAAACAGTGCCAGCCCTCTCATAAATGTTGTGAAAGTGACTGGTATTACATGCCAACCTCACCTAGATCCTTGATTACCACAAATATATTTGATCTGTATTTAATTCTATGATTTCATATGTTCTAATAATAATCTGTTCCAAATTAAGAGATGAGTAGTAATATTAAATTTTGTGTATGAAATTATCTATTCTATAATTTCCTTTAATAACCAGCTTCAGTTTCAAATTCCGATTGTACTACTTGTATTGAACACATATGGAGGGGGTAGAGGGGGAGGCGTGACCTCACATCAGTGTTCAGAGGGGGGCACAGAGCCTGAAAGGTTGAGAACCCCTGTTGTAAATAATGTTTTTATGAAAGATTTCTCAAAAGGGTTTTAATGGAAAGGTACTAGTATAATGTTCATCAGATATAGATTGTGGTTTTGAGAGGCAAAGACTTGTTAAAACGTCTGAAATGAAGGTTTGAAAGAAATTTTCAGGAAAAAAAAAAATTGAATATATGATAAAACGGAAAGTAATTTCTACGTGAAAAATGGGAAAAAAGTTGTTTTGTATAATTTTGTTAATATCATTCATCCTGCATAACACTGGATTCACTTACATGGGCTTATAATATTCAAAGTACTTAAACAAATGCAATTAGAAGACACAAATAATTCGGACCAAACGAAATTATTTTCTTCTTTAAAGGAATTAACGTTCCAAGGATGTGTAATTGGTCCCCATAACTTTTTTACAATACCTTTTTTTTTTTAAAGCATTTAGTTGTGTTTACCCTTTTAATATCTATATATTAAAGTTGCTAAGCCGACTCCCTGGGCAGTCCGTGAGAGAAACTACTGCATCAATTTACTTCATGTTGGTCTTAAACGAAAGAATGTAATCTGTAGATTTGTCAAATTTGGTTTTTGTAACCGCAATATCTATTAATTAGCGATAATTTATAATTAAAAATTGATTTCTGCGCATGCCCAGTGTCATGTTTTAATGATAACTACGTTTATTCCGAGGAGTCTCTCTAGATTTCTCTCTGCCATTTTTATTTTTATGATAATTATGTTTTTGAAATATAAGAATAAACCTAGTGGAAATTGTTTATTTCGCGCTGTTTAATAAGCGATAATTTACAATTTAAAAAAAACTGCTTTTTGAACATCCTCAGTAACATTTTTAAGTCTGGCTTTAGATACTACCTAAGCACGAGGCAGCCGCTAAAATGCATTAATTTGTTTCTGCGCATTATTATGATTTTCAACATTTGGCAATGATGTGTTGAGTATAATTTGTGTATTAGTACATTTACTTACTATCTAGCCGTCATGTCTGGACGGGTACCAACTAGTACATACTGATGCTTCGTGTTTCCCTTAAAAAGAGAGTATTGTTTAAATTAATATTTTAACCATTGTGTATTTTATTTGTACTCGCATAGTGGATAGAATCGTTTCCTACTTTAACACAATTTTTTTTCTTTTTCCTTTTTTGCCATTTATATTGGATGGGTGAATAGAACATAATATATTCCATGTGATGATGTTTTAAATTTTATTTTCAACGTGGGGGGGGGATCCTTTACCCCCAAAAGCAGAAATTATCTTGCATTCAGTGTGGGCGGGAACAAGGGCACTAAATAAGGAGGGTTCTTCTTTAAGGAAATGTTTTATTTATTTATTTATTTATTTTCTGATTGGGAGAAAATAAAAATTTCACTTGAAATTACCTTTAATTCTATTTTTTTAATAATAATAATAATAATAATCCTTGGAGGGGTCGAGGTGGGGTTACAGCAGTTGTTGCACCACAAGGCGGAAATAAGAAACACAATCAGTCTTGTAATTCATAGTTTATATTGGGTTAAATGTTTAAATAATCATACAGTACTTATAAAACTTCGTAAATACTTTTGAATAAATTTGGTTGTTTATCAGATTCAGAAAAGCAGCTTTTTCTCTCCCTTTATCTCTATTCCCAAATTAAAATATTCGGAGCAGTATTAAGGAATTCACGAAATACACTTCTCCAGAAAATATCCCGATGAAGGGAAGCCATGTTTTTAAAATTCCCCATTAAATAATAAAGAAATTTACTTTCCAATATCTATATACTATATAAAACAGTTCCGTAACTCACTGACTGACATACAACGCACAGACCAAACCGCTGGACCTAAAGGGCTGAAATTTTGCATGGGGATTCTTCTTATAGTGTAGGGGTGCACAAAGACAGATTTTTGAAAAATTCTTAGATTTTTTTAAATTAAGTTTTTAAGCTGTTTTTTTTAAACTTTTTTTACGTTTGCATTTAAAATAATACTTTGAGGGTTATAAAATTTATATCACGAAAAAGAGCATAAAAATTCCTTTAAAATGAAATTTTTTTCGAATCTTTGCCTCCATTTCCTGATTTTTGGTGAATTTTTAAAGATTAAATTTTAAATTTAATTTATTAAATGCTGATCACGTGATTTCTTTTTCTGGTACTTTAAATAAATTTATCGTCACGTGTATAACAACTAAATAAACAAAAAATATTTTTTTCCCTTGCTAATGCGGCAGACGATTGGACATTATCCAAAAAAATATTAAAATACAGTAAAAGAAATGTTCTACAAACTGTACTATATTAACTGTACTATATTCTTTAGTATTCTTTATATTAGATTTAATTTGAATATTTTTTTCTGCATTATTTTATCTATAAAATTATCCTTTACGATTTTCTTATAAATATATATATATATATATATGTATATATGTATATTTTACATCAATTGTATACATTGATCGTCGTATTTATCATATAATATATATATATATAAAAGAGCTTGTCTGTTTGTTTGTCCGCTATAGAATCATAGACTGTTTCACCCACCGGGACCAAATTCGGCACAGTTAATGTTTTGGACCCGAGAAACTTAAATCAGGAAAAGCGAAATTTGGGGCTCAATTAGTTTTTTTAAAATTAATTTTTTAATGTTTTTTGTGCCCGATAGAGGTGCGTCTACCCCCTGTGGATTCCCCTCGACCAGCTGCGATTAGAGGGGTGGTTTGAGAATGACACGGAGGGGGGGGGGTCAAATTACAATGCACGGGAGAAAGAGGGTCGGGAATGACCTTAAAATCAGACGAAGGTCCGCAGGCTCAAAGTTTCTTTCTTTCTTATTGTTTGTATATCATTTCAGTAGAAACGTGCTAAGAGCATTCTGTCTGGCCAGATGAACATGAAAAGCGGGAGTGCAGCCCAGTATTTTTTTGATGGAATGCATGAAATATTTTATATCTATATATCTACCCGGGCAACGCCGGGCAATAATGCTAGTATATATATATTTGGCATGAATTGCATACATTGACCGTTGTATTTAATTTGAATGTACTCCGTAGCGAAGTACGGGTTTTCAGCTAGTCAATCATATTAATAAACATGCATAGTGACGCATATATAGGGTAATAGTAACGAATTTGAAAGACAACATTTTTACGACAATAGCTGGAGAGTTCAGGCCTTGGAAATATATTCGTGCCCCACTTGCATATCTTTCCTATCCTACAGCTTATCTCCCCTACACACTCTAATAAATACTATCTCAAATCTGAAAAGTTTTTCCCCAATACTGACTAATCTTAGATGACACACGAAAAAAGGGGGTAATTGTTAGATAACATTTGCCAACCATTAAAAAAAAAAAAAAAAAGACCGTACACCCTATCATTGACGTCAAACGGGGAAGCACGACACTTCCGAGCGTCAATCACCGTTATTCCTTGCAGCTTATTAGAGACATAAGAAGTTCCCTGCACTACGTTCGGTGTCTGTTCCCGTACGCACACACCTGTTTCTGGTGCAGAAAACTGTCGTGTCACGGTCTCTCCAAAACAATCCACGTACCTGAACTGAATCCATGACAACTTTTCATATATGTCATGAAGCACACTCAGCAGTTTTTTGCGGTGTATAACGTGAAATGAGACAGACTTCCTCATCGAAAACAGCGGAGATGAGGCTCCTCTAGATATCTATTTTCACCAGGATGATCTGTCAATCGTATTCTCTCGTACACTATATATTTTCTTTTTTTGCGACATTGGGTTTGTAAGGAACTTCAACAGTCCTCACTGACCTCGCGTATCGGAAAATATAATTTTAATATATCGAGAAATATTTTTACTGATTAGATGTGCCAAAATGCATATTTTTAAATCCTGTTCCAGGTATTTGAGAATTTTTGGCATTTTAAAAATATTCTTTTAAAAAAAAGTTATTCCTACAGTTTCAAAGATATCACTCCATATAGTGCTATATAAAAAAATTAACTAAAAATAATTTAAAAATTTGGAAAATTTATTGAAATTTTTAAATATTAAGAGATTTCTCTCTCTCTTTTTTTACTCGTTAGCAATCTAATTTTTTGTACGGTGTATGAAATGGGTGTTTATTTTACATAAATATCTTGTCTTCGTTCTTTCACTGTAAATAGTATAAAATATATATGCGCATGTGTACATAAATATATACATACGTATATAAATACATTAATTTTCTATCATTAATTAAATAATGCATTAATAATAAAACATTATTTTTACTTAATTATATTTTTAATTAATTAAAGTTCAAATTAATTAATTAGTACTGGCATTTTTTTTTGGGGGGGGGGGCTTCTTATTAAGTTAATCTTATTTAATAAATTTTAAAAATTATTTACAGAAAAAAATGGAATTAAGCAACAAAAAAAAAAGGAGATAAATGATTAAAATATACTTCTCGTAATATTTTCATGAATCGTATTAGGTTCAAGTATAAAGTATACTAAAGTAACTATTGAGAGTTTTGGGTCCCCCCGTCCTCGATAAGATATAACTATCGGAACAAAAACCGTTCCCCCTCGAAAAGAATGATTTTGGTTATACCTCTAACATAATATACCCCATAGGTACAATGAAAAATTGCTCAGTTTAACACAGGATTTACAACTCGCGGTAAAGGTTATAAAGGAAGTAAGGATATAAAGGTTTTTATCCTTATTAAAGGTAGGTAGAGTATTTCAATTTAAATGAAAATTTTAGCTTTGACACCGCCAGAGCCATTTCCTGATTTACTAGTGTAACTTTTCTCTAATCGTTTAAAATAAGATTAGAGGTACTTTATTTGTCTAAGCCTATTATAATTTTGTTTCAACCCTGGGTAGGGAATTATTTCAGGATAACGATCGAAAACTTTCTCTAAAAAATAAATTCAGATTCTCATAAACGATAAAAATATCAATCTACTTTCTGATACAACTCGTTGCTCTGATCTGACGGCTGTCGTAATTTAATTTAAATCTAAAATAATGCTTCAGATACTCTTTAGTGCGATGGCTGTCTTACACTGTGGCTAAATTTTCTGTCACCTATACAGTTTACAGAATCACCTTTACCTGCAGTATAGTTCCTCTCACTGCAGCTCAGGAATATAGGGTGAGTAACTGGTATTCAAAACTTAATTTGAATACCAGTTACCAGTTTCACACTTAAATTAAGTGGGATTGAAAAACTTAAGATCTCTAAACATTGCCAGGGTAGCTCAGTTGCTAAAAGCGTGCAATCTATATATTGGAAAGTCTGAGATTCAAATGCTGGTGTCTTGACTTACCAGTTTAATTCGTTCCGTGACGGAGCTCGTTACTCGAATTACTCGTATCTCAAATCAATTTTCCCCATTGAAATAAATCGAGATGCCATTAATCCATTCCTCCCCCCCCCCCCCCCCAAAAAAAAAAAAATTTAAAAATCACCGCAATTCTTTGTTACATTTTTTAAATAAGAAAAAATGTATTTATAAATAACATGGTATAAAAACACAGTACAATAGACTGTGCTGCAATAAACTGGTTTATTAACTATAGTGTACAACATTCACTGTGGAGATCAGACGTCTTGAACATGCTAACGGAGGTAGAGGACAAACAATGAACTCAATAACTGAATCTTATTCGCTGATTTTTGCCCTTTTCGCTGCGATTTCCTCACTTTCATCTTCAGGGGTTTTCGATAAAAAAAGAAAAAAAAAATTGTCCAATGAGGTCTGTTTCATTCTGAAAGGGGTTACAGAATGTTTTTGAAATGAGGTTGGAAGCTGTTCGGTTTCGGAAGACGACTCAAGTGTGGGCAAAGCAAGATGCCCTGTATGACAATTGTTGGCAGTTAATCTCTCGGTTTATGACTAGAAAGTAGTCTTAGAATAACATGTATATAATTGTATAATAATTGTACATAAAGGTTGTAAATATGTTTCTCGTGTGCTAATTTTACAAGAACGTAACATTGCGTTTGTTACACAAACCGTCGGTAGGGTATCTGAAGCTGCTTCGTAACTCTAATTTTAGCTCGCAACTCAGGGCAAAACAATGAATGGTCCAGAGACTGCTTATCTCAAATAATTACTAGATAAAATAAGCTTTTTATATACCATGTTTTTAAAATTTCTGTTGAATCACATAAACTTGACAATTCTATGTATTAATAAATACTTAAAAAAAAAATTTTTATGAATTATCCCATCAACTTGAAAGAAACTGAAGTTAATTGGAAGTTAACTTGCTTATAACTTTTCGTTCCCGTTCCGGCCAATAGATGGCTGCACCAGTCTACAAAACAAAATTAACTGAAAATTAATTTAATTCTGCTTAAAGATGGCTAAAAGTATTAAAAAAATGCATTGTCATAGTGTTCTGAGCTATTCTAAAAGATTCAAATGTCTATCTAGTCGGGAAGTTAGCTAAAAATCGATTGCAAGAATTTTACTTGACAAACACACAAACAAGAAAGCAAGTTAATAAAAACATGGTAAAAACTCTCAAAAAATGGAGACACTAGTCAAGGTACCGCTGTATTCGCTTACAGATGCTCTTCATAATTTGTTTTACTTATAGATGTTCGTATAGGTCAGGGGTGGGCAAATTGAGCGCCTGCTACAGATTTTTTTGTGGCCGCCAAGACAGCCTGAAAAACTGCCAATATTTTATTCTGTTTATATTTATTTTTATGTTACAATTTATACCTTTCCTGAAATGCAAAGTTAACTAATAAATACAAGTGCGGCCCTGCGATAACCCTCTCTTCCACAAAGCAGCCCCCGAGCCAAAACAATTACCCCCTGGTATAGGTGGTATGTCTCCTCTTTTTTACCATGTTTTTATTAACTTGCTTTCTTGTTTGTGTGTTTGTTTGCGTGTGTGTTTGTCCAGTACAAATCTTATCAATCGATTTTCAACTAACTTCCCGACTAGCTAGACAATTGAAAATAGTAGAATAGCTCAGAACACGATGACAATGCATTTTTTTTAATACTTTTAGCCATCTTTAAGCATAATTTGAATTCCTTTTCAGTTAATTTTGTTTTGTAGACTGTTGCAGCCATCTATCCGCCGGGACGGGAACGAAAAGTTAAACGCAAGTTAACTTCCAATTAACTTCATTTTCTTTCAAGTTGATGGGATAATTCATCAAAAAAATTTTAAAAAAGCATTTATTAATGCATAGAATTGTTAAGTGTATATGATTCAACAGAAAATTTAAAAACGTGGTATATAAAAAGTTCTTTTTATCTTGTACTTATTTCCTAATTAAAACTACATTAAAGAAAAAAACACTTCTCTTTCTACCTATACTATGCTAGCTTGCTAGAAACAAACAATTTTCACCTGGGATCGAATGATTTTTTACCATGTTTTTATTAACTTGCTTTCTTGTTTGTTTGTGTGTTTGTCCATTACAAATCTTGCAATCGATTTTTAACTAACTTCCCAACTAGCTAGACATTTGAAACTTTTAGAATAGCTCAGAACACGATGACAATGCATTTTTTACATACTTTTAGCCATCTTTAAGCAGAATTAAATTAATTTTCAGTTATTTTCAGTTAATTTTGTTATGAAAGCGTTATTCAGTTTGTTATTCAGTTAATTTTGTAAATGAAACTTAACTTCCAATTAACTTCATTTTCTTTCAAGTTGATGGGATAATTTATCAAAAAAATTTTAAAAAAGTATTTATGAATACATAGAATTGTCAAGTTTATATGATTCAACAGAAAATTTAAAAACATGGTATATAAAAAGTTCTTTTTATCATGTAATTATTTTTTCTTACAATCAGTCTTACAATTTATATATCTTGTTTCCTTTCAGTGGCATGGAGCACCATTGGCAAGACACTTACCGACAGTTGTTCGCAAAATACCTTCCTCATGTCTGGGACTTGATTCCAGTGGATGCGGCGCCAAGTGGTAGCTGGCATTCAAGCGTTGACTCAGCTAAAGTTCGCTTTTGCTGTGAGGTGAGTGGCATCATCGGTGAAATCTGCTTGCATGGCTAATGCTTATTTAGTGAATTTTCTACCGAGACTGTATCTTTTATAGAGAATGTTGTGTTAACTTAAACTGGAATTATAATCTATCGCGATAGATTATAATATATATGATAGGAGATAGTATCGCGAAATGATTTTAAGAGCTTTATAGTTAACTAGCTGAAAACCCGCGCTTCGCTACGGAGTACATTCAAATTAAATACAACGGTCAACGTATACAATTTATGCCAAAAAATAAATATATATATTTATAATAAATGCGATGATCAATGTATACAATTGATGTAAAATATATATCTATCTATATATATATATTTATAAAAAATCGTAAGGGATATGCATTTTTTTTGGATAATATCCAATCGTCTGCTGCATTAGAAAGAGAAAAAAATATTTTTTGTCTATTTAGTTGTTACGCACGTGACGATAAATTTATTGAAAGTACCAGAAAAAGAAAGCACGTGATCAGCATTTAATAAATTAAATTCTAAAAATTAATCTTTAAAAATTCACCAAAAATTAGGAAATGGAGGTAAAAATTCGAAAAAAATTTCATTTTGAAGGAATTTTTATGATCTTTCTCGCGATATAAATTTTATAACCTTCAATGTATTATTTTAAATGCAAACGTAAAAAAAGTTTAAAAAACAGCTTAAAAATTTAATTTTAAAAAATCTAAGAAGAATTTTTGAAAAATCTTTCTTAGTGCACCCCTACACTATTAGAAGGATCGCCATGCAAAATTTCAGCCCTTTAGGTCCAGCGGTTTGGTCTGTGCGTTGTATGTCAGTCAGTGAATGAATGAGTCAGTTACGGAACTGTTTTATATATATAGATTAATAGAGCATAGCATATCCCTGGCTTTACATTGATAGAGGCTTCCTCGAAATTTTACTCGATATAGAGTATCGAATAATTATCAGCCACCATTTGCAATTGAATATTTCAATATTAGCATACAAAATGCAAAGGACTCCTTATAGCATTGTTTCAAGTGTAGCATTTAAATTTTAATAATTAATTAAACATTAATTATTAAAATTTAAACGCTACACTTGAATAAATATTTTCATTATATATATATATATAGATCAAAAGTTTTACATAAATTTTTACTGCAACTCGAGTACAGATTTTCACCAGACTTTTAGCGAAGAATCATCGGGAATCAGTAAGTAGATTAGGGTAATCTGATGTCATTTAATAGGGCACGATTGATTTATTGGATGCTGTAAAAATCGACAATAACTGCGCGATTGCCTTAACCACAAAGTACACTGCTCAAAAAAATTAGGGGAGAAAGCAAAGAAGTTAAGAAAACCGTGCGAGACAGCCACGTATTGGCATAAAATGGATAGTACACGCGTATCAATGCACAATACAGAAAAAAAGACGTAAAAAAATTTGTAATTAAGCTTTAATTTGAAAATATGGAAAAAAACATGAAAAGATGATTTAGGGCAACAATTTGGTTACATGTAAACGATAAAAAAAATATTGTTTAGAAATGATGCAAGATTTTTAATATGGCGTGTGGTCTCCTCGAACAGCTAAGACTGCTGCACACCCGTTTTCCATGGATCCGATGATGTTATAGATAAGACTTTCGGGAATACTGTTCCACTCCTCAAGAAGTGCAATCTCCAAGTCTCGGAGAGTAAAAGGAGGCCTTGTTATCGCAGCAATGCGTCGTCCGAGCATGTCCCAAACATGCTCGATTGGATTCAGGTCAGGAGAGCACGCTGGCCATTGCATACGCTGTATTGTTTCAGCTTCAAGCACAGTTCTACACAAGACGAGCTGTATGCGGTCTGGCATTATCATGATGGAAAACAAAGGAATCTCCAATGGCTGCAGCGTAAGGTATGACATGAGGTCTCAGTATCTCGTCTGCATACCTTCGGGCCGTCAAAGTACCATTCCGAATGACATGCAGGTCCGTACGTCCACCTATGCTGATTCCACCCCATACCATAAAACCAGCTCGCCTGTATTGTGACCTTTCACGAACGAATGTGGGGTTATTTCGAGTACCCCTTTCCCTCCATACCAAAACACGTCGGGTGTCACACTCCAGACTGAATCGGGACTCGTCTGTAAACAGCACTTGGCTCCAATCATGTTGCTCCCAATCTCGATGTTCAGCAGCCCATCTTCTTCGGGCCGCACGGTGGCGTGATGTCAACGGAATGCAGACCATTGGCCTACGTACATAGAGACCTCCCTGATGAAGCCTATTACGTACTGTTTGGCTGGACACCCTTCGTCCTGTTGCGAAGAGCAACTGTCTTTGCAGCTGAGTAGCATTGTCTGTTCTGTTTCGACGAGCTGTTAACAGTATATACCGGTCATCAGTTGCTGTAGTGGCGCGTGGCCGACCTTGCCCTGGTCGACGTCTAACATTCCTTGTTTCTTGGAATCGATTCCACAGCCTTGCAACGACACTTCTGGCGACTCCAACAGCGTCCGCGACACTATGTTGTGTTTGCCCGGATTCAAGTCTGCCTATAATACGCCACGCCATGGATTCCGGTAAATCACGTTGTTGAGGCATTTTCAAGTCACCTTTTCTCAAAAAGAATAACTGAGCAATCGAATTTCACAGTTAAGGCAGTGAAACAGACGTTTCTGCAACATCCCGATTTCCGCCCGTATGTTGTTTTTCTGGTTTTTGACGTCATGAACTTTGATTTGCATATGCAGTTTTCTTCTTCTGTTTCCTGCTAGGCTTTAAATTATGGATGATTTATTTTATGTTACTTATCGGTGTAAGTATTTGCGTAATTTCGTTAAAACCATGTGCTCCCCTAATTGTTTTGAGCAGTGTATTATAGAGCCGTACATGCATCAATGAAACCGTTGACCCAGATGAAACGCAGCAACAAAATTAAATTTAAAAATAACTGCTGCAGAATTTTCTCGCAGGAATAGTATTTTACTTTATAAAATTACGTAAAATTTTAATATATTCAAGTACAAATTCATGAGTGAAATTTTACCATGAAAGTGCTGTATTCACTCAAAAACGTGTATACTTTGCCACTCCATGTTTCGCTGGAAAGAAATATTTTAAATTCCATACTTAAACCGAAGAAACCAAATATTCAGTAGAGATCCTCTATCAAAACATTGGATTTGGAGTTATTCGGAGGGAGGGGGAGGGGATTACGGATGAGCGAAGAAGACTCCGTGAAAGCGAAACCTAATCGCCACATAAATTGGGTATTTAAGACATTTTCCGTTGTAATTTAATAAGAGAAAAAACATGATTTCTCTGTACTTGGGTATTGCATAAGGAACAAGGTGCGTTAATCCCTCGCTCCCAAACACTGCTGAAGATATTTAGTTTAGAGAGAGAAGTGTGGTAAAGTGAAGTATAACGCCTGCTTCCTCAAATTCTGAAATTGACGCATATGTTAAGAACTAGCTGAAAACCCGCGCTTCGCAACGGAGTACATTCAAATTAAATACAACGGTCAATGTATGCAATTAATGCCTATATATCTATATATATATATATATATATATATATATTTATAATAAATGCGACAATCAATGTATACAATTGATGTAATATATATATATATATATATATATATATATATATATATATATATATATATATATATATATATATATATATATATTTATAAAAAAATCGTAAGGGATATTTATTTTTTTTTGGATAATATCCAATCGTCTGCTGCATTAGAAAGAAAAAGAATATAATTTTTGTCTATTTAGTTAAAATATTTTTTGTCTATTTAGTTGTTATGCACGTGACGATAAATTTATTTAAAGTACCAGAAAAAGAAATCACGTGATCAACATTTAATAAATTAAATTCTATAAATTAATCTTTAAAAATTCACCAAAAATCAGAAAATCAAGGTAAAGGTTCGAAAAAGATTTCATTTTGAAGGAATTTTTATGATCTTTTTCGTGATATAAATTTTATAACCCTCAATGTATTATTTTAAATGCAAACGTAAAAAAAGTCTAAAAAACAGCTTAAAAATTTAATTAAAAAAATCTAAGTAGAATTTTTGAAAAATCTTTCTTAGTGCACCCCTACACTATTAGAAGAATCGCCATGCAAAATTTCAGCCCTTTAGGTCCAGCGGTTTGGTCTGTGCGTTGTATGTCAGTCAGTCAGTGAATGAATGAATGAATGAATGAGTCAGTGGAACTGTTTTATATATATAGATAAATGGAACTGTTTTATATATATAGATAAACTTATTGTATAACAAGCTAATTCGATTTCTATGAAATTATTTTTGTTAAATGTCACTTGTCCTGTCATGTCTCAAGTTTTACGAAATTACTCATGAGTGTAGCAAGTACGCAACATAACGTAATGACAACATCTTTCTTCCCGCAGGATTGTGGACACGGATGGACATCAATGAAGGGAAGAGTTGCTTTCTGGTTCTTCCTGAATAGCCTCTGCAGCGTCGGTACAGTCTGCATGAAACTTTATGGACAGCAGTGTGAAGAGTGCAAATCAGGCAAATATGAATCATCCATGTGGTATCCCGAGGAGGTCGAAAAAGTGAGTTTTTTTTTGTTTGTTATTTTTTTTAAATTTTCCTCTTTTTTTTTAATGAAAGTATAACATCGAAGTACATTGAGCAAAATTTGCGTCGAAAAATTATCGTGCATATTATCCCATTATGTACACGCGGTCGTAGTTCCCAAGAAAGTGGCGTGTTACTTTCTATTTCATGTTTCTATGGTAAAGTTATTCGTGGCGATCGGCGTGAAGCAGTTGCCTGGTTCTTAGTTATCAGCCTTTGAATTCTATTTGATGTTTCCATGGCGAATTTATTCGTGGCGATCGGCGTGAAGCAATTGTCTGGTTCTTTGTTAACAGTCTTTGGATTCTATTTGACGTTTCTATGACAAAGTAATTCGTGGCGATCGGCGTGAAGCAATTGTCTGGTTCTTAGTTGCCAGCCTTTGGATTATATTTGATGTTTCTATGGTAAAGTCATTCGTGATGACCGGCCTGAAACAATTGTCTGTTTCTTAGTTAACAGTCTTAAAAGAAACAGGAAGTATGAGCGCGAAGTGATGAGATCGCACAGCCCTATGGTCGACTTTCCAGGGGCGCAATTGGCCCTCGATTATTTTTTAGGGACGAAAACGCCCGTCTACATAAGGCTCACCTTGTCGACGATTATCTTGAAAGTGGGTGTATTCGCCGGATGGATTGGCCAGCGAGATCTCTTAAACCCTATTGAACATGTCTAGGATGCTCTTGGAAAGACAATTGTAGCTCGTCATCCACCTTCGAGAACCATCCAGGAGCTGAAAACTGCGTTAACACAATTTCATATGTATTACACATACACATGTGTGCGTAACTTTATTGTCATTAAAGTTAAAAATTGCTGCATTAAGAATAAATTAATAGACAGTATAAGGAACAACGGATTAGAACATTACATAATATATTCATGTTTATTGAAGCAAGGGAAGGCACTACAATGAGAATGGAATTAAACCGTAGCAATTATTGTTCCTTTAAAACAAAGGTCACACTTTGCCATTTCCTATATTACATACAAGAAATATTCCCGAATTAGTAACTGCAAATAATAGTCGTTTACGTTCGAGACAAAAAAAAATAATAAATAAATGGGAAGTGGGGAAACACTCTATTTGTTAACAATGAAGTTTCCGTCCTCTAGTCTAAACGGGCTGTATTTAAAAATATATTTGCTTCTTCACGAAATTACTTCCTTTCTCTCAGAAGCGTCTCGGAAAAATAAATGAAAACTTGAATAATTTATATAACTTTCGTCCTTGATTATTTTTTCGCTAGAACAGCTGAATGAATTTGTAATCGTAAACTGAGTTTGTATTAAGAATTCTTTGTGCCGTTATTGATTCTGCAGTAATTCATATTATCAACGTTGGCGATTTTTATCCCGTCGATGTAAGATTCGATTTACGTCAGGCTTAGCGTTATAATTTTTTTTAAATTCTAATGTTAAAACTTCCAAACAATAGCTATCACCATTCAAATTTATGTGCTAAAAACAGAAAAATGGGGAGAAAGACCTCAGCATATTTTTCTTAAAAATTGGCTGATCGAGGTTGTACACTGGGACAGTAACCGTATAATAATACCATCGAGCAGTGATTTTGAAACAAACGCGTGGAAATGTAAATTTGTGCTACTTTATTTTAATTAATATTAGTTTAAGCTCGTTAAAGAATAAATAGAAGTACTTTGAAATGAATACTGCAGACCTTTGTCCAACATATCAAGATAACCGAAGTGCTCCAAACCAAAAAATCGATAATTTAAAGCATTTTAAATTTAAAAAAATAATAAATAAATTAAAATAATTAAAAAAATTATAAATAAATAATAAATAAAAAAAATTTAAATTGCATTTTTTAAACAAACCCCAAAAAAATCCCCGAGAAATCAAAATTTTCTCGACTAAGTAGTTTACAAATTCAGCTTATTTAATATTCTGACGTTAATGAAAGTTTAATGAAGTAATGTGCAATGAGCTCTGTCACGTGTTGTTTTGTACCACTCGGTTACGCTAATGTCGTAAGTCATGACACAGCAGTTTTAACATGCCAAACAACATTTTCTTTTTCGCATTTCTTATTTACCTCTATTCTGTGTAGTGAGACAGCAAAATGTATTTTCGTTTCTGCCTTTTCATAAGAAAACACAACACGCTTTAGAAAACATTCGTAGTAATGTGAATAAAACTACGGACCAGAATTGAAAGTAAATGCATGACAGGAAGAGTAAAATTAAATAGACTTTCAATGCTTAAAAAGCTATCATTGAAACTGTCAACACAATGAGCACCGACAATGGATGTTAAATCAAATATGGCAAAGTATATTTTACAATGTCGTTTATTCTTGTAAATCGTCTAGCGGCCATTTGGCTTTTTAACAAAAAATGGCTCACGTGGAGTTTATTACGAAAAAGCTTTCCTGAACAAGTCAGTGATTTCCGAAATATGATCGTTCACTAAGAATGAAAACTTGATTTGAATAAAATATAGAGGTGGGAAAAACTTTTCTTTACCTAACAGGTGAGCCCAGTTGGCAAGAGCAGAAGGCCAGTGATCTGAACGTCCGTGGTTCGATGCTAGTCGCTGCAAATCCACCGCCGTGTTCCCTAATGGTGGCCAAAGCACGTAAAATAGGTCGTGGCTGCAATCTCCTCCAAGTTCTCAAATTTACCTCTGGAGGTGCAGGGTCAAGTGTTACGGTCTCGTCACTTGACTCGGTTCAAGATTACAGGACCGGTCATTTAGCCTTGTGGTGCTGATTCTAAACAGGATTCCCCCCCCCCCCTTTCATCCCAATACCCTATTAGGACCCGGTGAATGGAACCTCCAACTAGGGGACATTAGCAACAACAAATTATCCTCTTTTTTTATTTTGGTGTGTGTGATAAAGACCAAAAGCTCAATTTAATAAACATTAAACTAACTTTTATTTAACAAATTTTTATTACTAATGAATATCGGAACTTAATTTAGAAATGATATTGTTAATTTCTGTATCACATGCAACAAAAATTCTAGAAAATGGCAAGGGAAGGCATTCTTTTGACGAACAAGCTGCAGAACCACAGATACTAGCTCGATTAGAAAAATCTGATTCCCATCACTTGTACCCTTGTGTTATTGCAAAATCTTCAAAGGAAGAGAAACTGTATTAGAAAGTTACATAATATTCAAGAATAACAATTCTTACTCATTCTGTAATAAATTTACTTTGAAACTATCGTAGTACTTTTATCTTTTCCACATTTCTTTTTCAAATATTTAAATTTCAATTTCTGTATATAAATTAGATAGATGGTAGGGCAGTACCTTCATTTTAACTGCGATACTGCTAAATATCTAGATAAATAGTCGTTTCTTCGATTGATTCCACAGTCACTTTTCTTGTGACTGGGATCGAGGTATTGGTAAGTTAACTTGAATATTTTAGTTTTTGATTTCGGTTTATCCTATGCAAATAAATTTCTGTTTTCATTGTGGGGATCTCGGGGCCTTGGGATGGGCTTGACCTGCACCATATCAGAAAGGTTCCCTTTGAGGTGACCGACTCGGTCAGTCTTTCTGATGAAGAGACTGGTCGATCGCCTCTTGGCATTCTCCTTATTCTAGTACTTTTAAGTGGTTATTTAATTTTTGGTTCAAATAACATCGTAGTACTTACTAATTCTTACCATAAAACTTCCTTTCAGGTGTTGTATAACATATGTCAGAGAGTTGGAGAAGTTTTTTATGGATACCCACCGGTGCCTTATCACAAAGAGAGGCGAGCAGGAAAACCCCGGACACCTCATAATAGTGACTTATGCCAAGCATGTAAGGATGGAGTGTGTGCAGAGAGAAGATAATTCGTCAATTAATTTAACATCCATATTTTCTTTGTTAGGTCTCGTGTATTTTTTTTCTGTGTGTATGTGTACTGTGATTTTTGTTAGAATACTGACAAATAATTGATGATTGCGTTCATATACATTCCAAAATAAATTAAGATGGGATACGTGCAATCTTAAAAATGAAGCAGTTTTAAAATGGTGACGTTAAGTTTTTAAACTATGAATGCATGTTACATCGAGCATTAGTTAAACTATAGTTGACATGATGAGCAAAAAAACTCATTCTAAGAGAACTTACTTTCGAGTCAGCTTTTTGTGACTCGGGATAGGAAATAAATGCAAATATTTATTAGAAGTAAACTTACTTCTAAACAACTCATCCTAAGCAATAATTTTTATGCTGAATGTAAATCACAGTACTTGAGCATTTATGAACTTCTATATTTTTCTAAGGAAAACTTTTATAGTACGTTTTGTCTAAATATGATTTTTAAAAAATGACCAAAAGACTAAGATTTTTATCTTAATGAAAACAGAAAATTCATGAGTAGTTGCTAATGCTTCTGACAGGAATTTTCAAATGATTAGGAAAAAAAATTGAAATGTATTTTATGAAGGATAAAACAGACTACTTGTTTTTATACATCAAATAATTAGGTTTAAATCATAAATATTTTAGTTTTCAAATTATTTGCTTTACAAGAGAAAAAAGCAATTGAAAATAATACATTGTTTTATTTTCCCATGGTTCCTGTACACATTAAGAAAGATAAGTAATTTTTAAATACCTAAATCTTACTTGAAGAAAATAAAGACTTCAAACAACTTGCATCCTTCAAAAATATTTACCTTTTAAAAAATATTTAATTTAAAAATTTGTTTTATATTAATAGATTTGAAAATAGAAATGGAAAAAATATTTATAGCATGTTAAATTATATTTTCATACATCTTTTTAAAGTGTATCATGATCATCATACTTAGAATAGTTTTTGATGTTTATTTTTTTGACTCAAATTTATTTGTATTGTGAAATATTACAACTGAAATTTTATAATCATAATAATATATTTTACATTTGTAACCTTAAGGTATTTTTTGGAAAATATTAGTTCTAAACTATGTTTATAGTGATGGGGAAAAATAATGATAACGTTAAGTCATTATATTTTCACACACCTGTTTATTCTGTCATCATACTTTGAATATTTTTAAACTTTATTCAATCTAATGTTGAAAACATTTTTTCCAAAGTTTCAAATCGTAATAAAGTTTATTTTGCATATAAACGTTTTGCTATTTTCACTTTCTCAAATGTTCTTATTTCCACAAACAGTAGTGATACATTAATTACCAGGGAGTGTTAAATTAACACTGACAAAACTAACACAATTCACACAATCAGCAATATTTAAATAATTCTGTGTTTATAGACATTTGTTTTCAAAGCATAGAATTTTACTGTGCATTAGTTGTATCCAGCCACGCGTTGCTGAGGCTCAATCTGGTTAAATGGAAAAGCAAGAAAAGAGAAATCACATGTTTCTAATACGTTTAATTTTACAATGCTTGTGGGTATATATTTTGTTGTTCCGTTGTCTGTGCAAATATAGATTGTCTGGTTTGCCGACTCTGGAACACACAACATATAATTGTCCATGTAGGAAGCAATCCGTGTCTAGATCTAAACCGCACAATTCTAAAGATTGGCCCTGAGCTTTGTTGATGGTGATTGCAAACGCCAATCGAATTGGGAATTGCAATTTCTTAAATTTGAAATGGCATATACGTTGGAATCATAGGAATGCGAGGAATAGGGATATCTTCACCTTTGAATGGTTCTGTCAATATTTTTGCTTCTACGACGTTGCTCAATAATTTTTTTACTGCAAGCCATGTGCTGTTGCAAAGCTTTGGCTGGTTGGTATTTCGCAACATAATTGGCAAGCCGATTTTCAATTGCAGTATGTGCGGTGGCATCCCTAACAGATTTAGTGAATTCAAAAATTCTGTTGGATGAACCGCTTTTTTTGCTTCCACGACAGTGTCGAAGGACTTGTATGTGACTGCCTCGCTTTGAATGTTAGACTGAATGATATTGTTAAGTTCGCAGACGTCTTTGTTCTTGGCGGCAAGAATAGCTCGTTCACTCAGCCAATCGTGATTCTTATAAATGGTTTGAATATTGGGAAATACTTTTTCCACCAATTCTTCTTTTGACGTCCCTAAATTGCAGAAGTTTTGAGCAATGAAATTCGTCCTGAGGCCAGATCAACCGGCACCTTTCTGTTCCCAATTTCCAGCAATTGATCGTTTTGCAGCTGGACAGTGGAATCTCGATTGATCGTTCTCCGAATCATCGTTTTCACGCATGTGTCGTTTATTTCACCCGGTCCCCACGATCATATTGCTTTGTTATGTTCCTGTATGTATCGTTTTCCCGCATTTATCGTTCAGTTCAGGCGGTCCCTTGAAAAACGATAGATCGAGATTCCACTGTATTTCATTTATTTCGCCCGATGGTGTCGATCGAGGAATTACAGGTAATGTTTACCCGAAATCTCCTGCAAGCAATATTAATACGTTCCCAAAATGGTCTGTTTCCACTCAAATCTTTCAATGATCGATCAAAAGCCTCGAGCGATTTTTTGTGTGCCATTGTGCATTCATCCCGAACAATAAGTTTGCATTTGTGCAATACTTGCCGGATGCTTTGGAAATGTTGCACGTGGGAGTTTCAATGAATTGCATGTTCAATGGCAATTTCAAATGAGCAGTTCTTCCACCTGATAGGAATATCACAGCTATTCCGGACAACGCAAGTGCTAAGGCTATGTCTTTTTGGGATCGGATTTTGCCAGAATCAATCTAATTAGGAACGTTTTACCAGTCCTTCCTGGCGCATCTAAGATTTCTCCAGCCCGTTATTGATAGTTTGCATTATTTTATCGTAAATGTCTTTTTGCTCAAGCGTTAGCTTAGGAATATTTGATTGCACATACGACTAAAGATCCCCCCGTGTTGTAATTTTGTTCACGACGCAATTCTACATCGAACGAAGCAGTAGCATATCGATTCAGTGATGGCATTCCGAATTGATTGAGAACTTTGTTCGCGATTTCTAAGCACAAATGTTCAATCATTATCAACGCTTCGTTGTTTTTTTTCGCTAATGTAACTGGGAGATGACGACATTACACCCTAGTCCGGTGTACATATGAATACAAGGAAGATAGAAACAGACAAATGACACAATCACAGAAGAATTTTATTGACAAACGATGACACCGGCGATTGACGATGGTTTGCAGCTCCCCTTTCTAGACGGGGCTCCATTTGCAGGCGGAAGACTGACCGGTTCCACAGAATACAGCCAAGTCTTATGCTGGAATCGAACCCGCACCCCTGGCGTGCAGGCTGATGCCTTAACCACTTAGCCACTGGGCGACACGCTTCGTTGTAGATTTCTGCTGTGAAATCCATGTTCATATTTGAATTTTCCTCGCGTATTCGACGGAAAATATCTTCAGCTATGTGCGATTTATATTTTTCCCTTCCGTCTGTTGGAGATGGAGAGCAGGCGGTCACTATGATTGCAACAATGCACGAATTTCATTTGAATGCGACGTGTTGCGAGCGTCATTAATGCATACATCCCAATGTCGGTTGTTCTCCAATAAATTCAGAGCTTGACATGCACTGCGGAAAGAGGCATGTATAACGTCGTTTACAATTCTCAATTGCTGAAAAGACGTTGGACCGGGAACATTTAACAACAGCATGCGAAGAAAGAAGCATTCATCTTGATTGGGATGCACGGTGTACAGTCTGCCTATCGTACGCTGGTGTAAGAAATTAAGAGAATTTGCAGACTTGGTCGATTATCTCTAGAACTACTGTACCGATTTTAATGAAATGTACATTGATACAATACAAAACAAATAACCATTCAATGATTGTAATACACACACATGATCGTGCGTAACACTCGTTGGAGTCTGAAGGTATGAAACAGCGGTTGCAGAATAAACAAAAAAAAATGGGTTCATAGGGGGTATGGTCCCCTCTTACAGATATACAGGTCTCGCAGCGTGATTTCATACTTGAAATAAGGCAGTTTATCATTTCATGCGGCAATTGGTCCCACTCGTTCAGCAACGCTGTTTTCATTCCCTGGATGGTTCTCGGAGGGGGGGGGGGGTTGCAATTGCCCTCCCAAGAGCGTCCCAGACATGCTCTATAGGGTTAAGGTCCGGAGATCTGGCTGGCCAATCCATCCGGCAAATATCCTCACTCTCTAGAAATTCGACCAGAAGAGCTCTATGTGGCCTCGAGTTATCGTCCATTAAAATGAACTCAGGGCCAACTGCACCTCTGAAAAGGCGAACATAAGGCTCCAAGACCTCATCCCTATACCTCACACCAGTCACAGTGCCTCTTTCAAAGACATGGAGAGGTGTGCGGCCATCCAACATGATGCCTGCCCAGAACCATTAAACCTCCTCCGCCATAATGGTCGATTTTGCGGACTTTGGAGGATAGGTAGCGGGTCCCTGGTTCTCTCCATATGAACGTACGGCGAGAATCGGTGTTTAGGCTGAACCGGGACTCATCAGTGAAGAGAACGGTCGCCCATTGATCCATGCTCCAATCTCTATGCTGTCTGCACCATGATAAACGGATTCTCCTGTTCGTAGAAGTGAGCGGGACGCAAACAGCAGGTCTTCTTGCAAACAACCCTCTCTCATGAAGTCTTTTGGAAACAGTCACCCTTGATACACGGGTTCCTGTGGCTGCAGATTTAAATAGGCAAGTCACGAGAGAGCTGAGAAGCTGTAGCACTCCTGTTACGCCTCGCTATAATCGACAAATGGCGATCTTCTCTGGCCGTCGTGGCTCTTGGACAACCTTGCCCAGGCTTTCTCTCGGTGGATCCGGTATCCTGGAACTGCTTCCATAAGTTACACACGACGCTAGGCGTTAAATTGAACTCTCTACAAATTTGGACTTGAGATTGGCCTGCTTCTAGCCTCCCCACAATTCGCCACCTCATTACATCATCTAAACGTTGGTGGTTACTCATTTTTACTGTTACAATTTAAAATTAACCGATTACTGCAAAATAACACCAAGAAATTCGCCGAGGTGTGCTAGCGAACGAAATGCGTCTTAACTTACGCGCGCTTATAAAGCCTGTTTCTCTACTGGCTCCGCCTACACACACGTGTACGCTTACGTATTTGACGTACAAGATTTGCATATTTGTCTAGAAGCAGTGGTTTTACATTCAGTTCAGTTCTTTTCATGAAATTCGATAAAGTATGCAAATTCTCTTAATTTATTTCACCAGTGTAGTTTCTTTGAATATGCCAGGATGTCCGTCGACTCGGTCTCCTCGTTTGCGTCATGTCCGGCATGAGTAGTTTAGTATCGCATGTGTTGCTGTTACGTTCAACAGATGGCGGTCCCATTACCGTAAAATATTTAGTATAGCATGTGTTGCTTTTACGTCCAACAGATGGAGCTATTTTTTTTTAAAAAAGTATGTTTTTACTTGTCAGAGGTGTGACATCTATGAAATAGGTATATAAACACGCATGTATTCGAATGCAACGTTGTGTCAAAATTTCAAAGCAATCAGTGGAGAACTTTCGGAGATTTGAGATTTTGAACAAACGAACATTTACATTTTTATTTATATACACTCAAGAGCCAAAACATTATGACCACCTGTCAATAACGAGTTGGTCCGCCTTTGGCGCGGAACACAGCTTCAACCCGCCTTGGCATGGATGCCACAAGTCCTAGGTAGATGGCCGGAGACAGATTGTACCAGATGTTTAAGCAACGGTCACGCAAATCCGAGATATTGCGAATTGGTGGTCTTTGAACTCTGAGCTGCCGTCCCATGACATCCCAAATGTGTTCTATCGGATTGAGATCCGGTGAGTTAGGCGGCCAGGACATTAACTGGAATTCAGCATCATGTTCCTGGAACCACTCCAACACAATTTTAGCCTAGTGACACAGGGCGTTGTCCTGTTGAAACATTCCATTTCCAGCTGGAAAAACAGAGGCCATGTAAGGGTGCAACTGGTCCGCAATGATGTTCAGATACCCTGTAGCATTCATGGTCTGCTCTACCACAACCACGGGTCCCAGAGACGCCCAAGAGAACGTCCCCCAAAGCATAATACCACCACCACCGGCCTGTGTATGACCTACTGTACAATGAGGGAACAACAGTTCGCATGGAAGACGGCGTATCCTGACACGGCCATCGGCGTGATGAATGACAAACCATGATTCATCTGACCAGGCAACTCTCTCCCACTGATCCATGGACCAGTCGCGATGTTCCCGGGCCCAGCGCAGGCGCAGTTGGCGATGACGCTTGGTCAGCAAAGGCACACGAGTGGGACGTTTGCTGCGTAGCCCCATATCCAACAGTGTCCGCTGAACAGTGTGCTGCGATACTATTCTACTTGGCCCTGCATTGTATTGGGCTGTCAGCTGAGCCACTGTCTGGCTCCGGTTTTGCTTCACCATGCGAGACAGTCTCCGGCGACCTTTTTCTTTGATAGCGTGTGGACGTCCAACACCATGTCGTCTACTGCTGGTTTCACCGTCATTCATCCACTTTGCATAAGTACTAACAACTGTAGGTCGCGAACAACCCACGAGTCGTGCAGTTTCGGAAATACTTGTTCCGAGCCTTCGAGCCATTAGAATCTGCCATCTATCAAAGTCCCTTAGATCCGCAGCCTTTCCCATCACACACTGAAGTAAGTGAAAGAATGATTCTTCAGACACTCCAGCAGCAGTTAAATACCACTTCCACCTAATCACGTGCCTTCCACGTCATCCAGGCGAATTCATTGCAAAATGTAGGGGTGGTCATAATGTTTTGGCTCTTGAGTGTAGATTACAAACATGCATATATGCAATGTAACATTATACATGAATATTGGTATGTGTATTGTGTTTACGAATAATGCAGAAGAAAAAGGTCTTAAATAGAACCAAAGGCCTGGATAGCAGCAGCTGCCGAATCAGATGCCTGAGTTCTTGTGGCGACAAAACAATCTTGAAAAGGGAAGCCACAATGACTAGACAGTGAAAGACATGCTCTGGAGAAAGCTGGGTTTCTGGACAATTTCTACAGTTGATAAAGGATCTTATGCCGCCAGGGTGGATTTTCCTAGCCTTAAAGTGGTTAGTTCTTAGTCTAGCCATTGTACAAGCAATTGTTCTGGGGCAGTTCTGAAATTAGGGGTTGTATAATCTGCATGTGGCAACTGCATTACCATCAGCTAGTGTGATGGAGGAAGAAGTCTGGGCCAAGTTCGACGCTTCCCTTGCTAGCGAGTCAGCACACTCATTTTCCAATATCAGTTGTGCCTTAATGTTCAGATTTGGGTTTCCTGAAGACAGACAATATGCACATTGTTCTTCAATATCTATGAAGTCTCTAGAAGAGTCAAGGTCATGCTATGCATTCAATTTTTGTCTCTGTTTTTTGGGCTTCTACCTGATTTTGATGCAGCATTCTTGAGCATATGAATTTACAAATATATATCTCTGGGTTATCCATAAATTTAAACATGTTAGCAACTATCATTATAATTAATTTGGAGAAAATAAATTTTATTTATAAACGGTTTTCATCTCACCTAACATGATTTCACAATTGCATGTTATCATGAATACATAGATTTGGTACAAAATTTGTAAGATGAATACCTCATCCTGCAATAGGTCAATTACTGAAAGCTAAAGGTGATTGGAAAATCATTATGCAATTTCACCCCAAGTATTTCCTAAGATTAAGTAATAAAAGACAAACATCTGTTGAATGAATACAAGCAAGCTGTAAAGTCTTGTTCCTATGGCCTCTTGCCATGAAAATAAGATTAGTAGAATACCTAGAGTTTCAATACAGTCAAATTGTTTGGAGTGACTGAAAGTGGGATTTATTTCAGCAGAGATGAAAGTTCTGTAATGACAGCTTATTAGCAACAGTAAAGTGTCAAGCTGCAAAAACTGGGAACATTATGCTGGACAAAACAACCAATGGGACTCATAGATTTTGTCACCAGTTCTGATCAAACATGAAACAGACTGTTTTCGCCTGGAGAAATAATCTACCATTTTTTGACTGCAGTCGGGACGGAAAAGGAAACAAATGACAGGTATAGAAGGGATGTTACATGTAACTGTAGTGAGCTTGATAGATTCCATTACAATAGTAGGCACAATCAGTCTTGAGAGACTGATATCATAACTATGCATAATCCAGTATACATATCAGTTTGATAATTGCCTAATATCATTTTTATCTTACATGTTATGGCTATTTCTAATAGAAAGAAAACCTGAAATTTAATAAACTAGCCGCTGCACGATCAGCATGGTCGCTTTTAGTTTTATATTTTCTTTTGCAAAACAACTGAACTAAAAGTAACATATGTAAGGAATGTTACCATTACCTGTCATCATAAATATACGTTATGAAGGTGTTTTTCTCCATAAGGTTGATTCTAAAACATCGTGATTAAAAAATATGAATTTCCATTACTTCAGAACAGAGTTAAAGATAAGACTGAGAAAAAATTATATCCATCTCTGTATGTACTATTTTTCAAAATAAAGATATCTACTCTTTATCATTACATCAAATGAGAAATTGTTGGGGAACATTTTTTTCACTTAAAAAATGGAGTAAAAATTCAGAAAGTACTGAAATATAGTGTGGATTACATCACTCTCTGTATGTACTACTGTTCACAATTCAGATATCTACAGTTAATCATATCAAATAATAAATTTTTGGAAAAATTTCTTTACTTATAAAATGTGGTAAAAATTCAGCAAGTACTGAAAAAAGTGTAGAAACTATTACTGGCTGTCGGTTACTATGCCGGCGACGGTTAAGCCTAACTTTGCGATCATTTATGCTTCTCTTAATGAATTAGTTCTTCTCCGCTTTCTTTCTTGAGGCTGTTCCCAATTTTCACTTGATCATGCAGCTCGCTTTCGAGCATTCGTGATTTCAATGCATAAATCCATGTTGACACACAATTGCAAATTGCGGATGGCTGCTAATGTTTACATCTGGCAGTTGCAGCCGTTGCCATTCGGAGTGTAGAAATATCATCGATTTTTGTGCCGTATACCTACGCATTTTATATATATAGATAGTAGTGATCAATGAAATTTTTACATGATAATATAAGACAAAATTGAATAATTTAGTATTCCAAAACCTTCATTTCTTGAGTGTTCAAGCTAAAAGTGATGTATTCAATAAATTCAATAAAAATTAACTAAGTGGTTATCATGGTGCTGATAACCACTTAGTTAATTTTAAACCTGCATTTCTTAATAATGACTCAAGTTTATTTTTTAAATCTAAATGTAGGACAGTAGGAATATGACTTCATATTGTTAGGCTCGGATAAAAGAGAATTTCCCCAGCAAAAAATGGATTGCTCCTTGTATGTTCCAAGAAATATACAACTGATAATTTCTAAAAGAATTCTTCCACATTGAGTTACTGTTTATTATCATTTATATGTATCCCCATATGTGTGTTTTATTTTTAAAACAAGATTAACAGTTTTAAATTCATGTTCAATCTGTTAAAAAAATAAATGTAAATCAATAAAAAAGGCGAGAAATATTTTCCAAACTCAAAAACAGCATTCAACAAGGTAAATTTGTTAATTTTATTAAAATTACACTTGACACACAAAATTCTTTCATTCATTTAAACTCTTCTTTAACACATTCATAAATATAGAAACAATGCAATTCCTTTCTATAAGCATTCTATATTTTTTGTTCAACTTCATTACAAAATGACAGTTTTTTTTAATCAGTTTAGTAAAAATTAGTGAAATAAAAAAATTTTTCCCTACAAAGTTTATACAAAATATATTTTATAACGCACAAGTCAATAAATATTTCAATATTATTAATTAAACCTTATGCAATGTACAATATTCAATCCTTACATAGAGTGAAGTTTATGACACACAATACATTCTTACCAATATCAAATGCAATGTAAAGAAATCAGGATATGCAAAACAAAGACATATAATCTTAAGCTGATTTAATAAGATTAGATGAAAATAAAATCAACATAACAACTAAAAACGAATATAAAAGTGTTTCTATTATAGTACTCGTATTAAAATAAAAATTAATTATTCAAGCGATATATACACTTATTGGTTGGTAGAGTCAAGTAAAGAAAAAAAAAAACCTGAAAACACTTTATACAGATTGTTATGAATAGAATAAGTATGTTTCCGTTATATAAATAAATACATTAGGCTTCATGTATAAAATATAATGAAGGCAGATGACACTATCAGTAAAACTGAACTGTGTGTAATATAGTTCTCTGTGATTTGCTTTCAAATTCATGTAAAAGTTCATCGATATCATTGTCAAGATCATCTGAATCGGCCATCTATAAAAATAATTCCATGTCAGTTTCAGAAAACATATTTTTAAAGAATTATGAAACATTTTGCTATAAAAAATTATATATGTTTTAGTATTTAAAAAGTGATAGAGAAAACGTTTATATTCTACAAAAGAATTTCTCAAAGATATTCAAAGATTTGAATAACACATCTGCACAGAGAAACTATGAATCTCTGCAGCTTTTCAAAATTAAAATGAATGGTTTTAATAAATTAGGTAGTATTTTCATATTGCCTTTTAATTCTAAAACATATTTTGTAATAATGTTCAAGTAAAAGCCCCTATTTCATCCCAGTATTTGAAATATAATAGAAAAGTGACAAAAAACAAATAAATGACGATACAAAAAAAAAATCCAAATTTCTTTTTTGCCCAAGAATATTCTATCTTATGAGTTATGAAAATCCATGGTTCAAATGATTACTTTTAAATAATACCACCAGTACTTAAAAAAAAAAATTAATAACACCTCATATATCTCAGAGTTAAAACTTGATTGAACAGAAACAGAAGTACAAATTTTGCAGATAAATCTGTTCGCTAATCATAATAATGACAGATAAATGGAGAAATTATTGAGCTGGTCCGATCCAATAGGTGAGGTGCCAAAATGAGACAGAGTAAAAATCTGAAATTCTTAACAAAGAATGAAAGAATATTAATAGTTAAATCTGATGTATGAAGACGATCGTAAAAATACACAAATACAAGTGAATATTAAGGCTATTTTTTTATAAACTGCTGAATTTGAAATCATGAGAAATACATTTTGAATACATATTTCCAAACATTGTTGTAGCTCTAAGAATTCTACTAGCACTACCGATAAATGTAGCAGCAGCTGAGTGCAGTCTTTCTCAAGTGAAAATTTTAGAAAATTATATAAGAACAGTAACTCAAGAGTGATTGAAAGATCTAATAGAAAAGATGGTATCTAAAATAATTAGTTACAGAGATGCAATCGAACAATTTGTTGTCATAAAAGGTTTGGAGTTTTATTTAGTCATTATTTTTATTACATAACTAATGATATTCAAATTTATTTCCTTTTTCTTCATTTTTTAAGTTCTGCCCTTTTTTGAATTAAGTTTTTTTAAGTAAATAAAACTTTTTAATGAATACATATTTTTTTTCAAAATCATTGTTATTCTAAGAGTAGACTATTTCTAATAGAGATATGTTCATTTACTTGGAGTCTCTCCAAAAATTCGAAAAGGTGCCTTTTTTAAAACTTGCTTCAGGCACCATGATAGATCAGCCCAGCTCTATTATTGAATAACATTCTTATTAAGACTTATTAAATTTACAGTAACTTCCATAGATAGACACATAACTTGAATTAATTAAAGTAACAGAGTAAATTCTGAGATAACTAGAATTGTTAAAATGATGAAATCCACATAAAACAATTCTAAAAGATTTTGGGATTTGTCTGCAACCATCTTTTCATCTAATTTCATATTTATTTTTATTTACTTTTAAAGTATATTCTCATAATCAAATATCTGGAAAAACATGAAACAAAACATTTCAATTCATATCATGCAAAGAGCCACTGAGAACAAACATTTGAATATGCATTTTCAAAACACAAATCTATTATAACTTTCCTTTTATAACTGACAGTTACACTCTTTTTAACACAAAACATAAATAAATAAAAAAAATTACCTTTGATGCCATTTCACATATTAAAAAGGCTCCAATTGTGGCTTCTTCATGATTATCTTGAACATCTATGTTGATAATATGAACTGGCGAAATTTCTCTAGGAGATCGACTAGCTAATTCTATAAACAAAAATTCAATTTTTTTGTCACACCTTTTTTTATAAAGGAAAAAAAAAAAAAAAACTCTCTTAAAATCTACTACATTACTATATTTTTTAAAAAAATTTAAGATAACAAGAGTAATGCTAAGCATTTATTATCCAAAAAAATCTAAAATTCGAACAGAATTAGGCTTCCTGGTTATCAATTTCCTGTTGAATTGATAAAAAATTTAAATTAACATGCATGAATGTGTGTAAGGATCTAAATAGGATACTTGTAAGAAATAGGAAATGTTTATTTAACATACAAAACTATTACAAACTTTACATTATTTTACTATTGTCATTTATATTTCAATTTATTTAAAACATTTATTCTTTTTATTCATAGAATGTCCTATCAACATCCAATTTATTTATAGTACTGTATGAAATACAGTTAAATCCATAGGACTTTTGTGAAATGTCTTTTTCTCAAACCTTGGATTTTATATTTTGTATCCACTTCATGCACAGTTAATAATTATAATTATTAATGTAGAAAAGAAATTTTAATGTATAAATGAGCACCAACAAATACACTAAATGACATATAATGAAAAACTCTAAGATATGATTTTACTAAACACTGCATTACTTTCAGCACTGAATTTAGAAACAATGAGATAGACAGATTCATATTCAATAAAAATTGTGATAAAGACAAAAAAAAAAAAAAAGGTGTTCATTTATTCATACAAATGTTGGAACCTTGACATTATACCATTGATCATCAAGTCTCCCAGCATCCCTTAGTCCTGTTATTAAAAGTTCTAAGTGCACAGCACATGCTCGAATGATCTCTGTCATAAGATGACCAGAGTCACTCAAGTTACAGAAGGGAGAATCAACAAGATTAAAATGATGGAGGTGGGCATCTCGACAATGGTGCCCAATCAATAAACGAAACTTGGTGACAACTGATTGAAAGTGTAGAAATGAGGAAACTAGGATATAAAGATTTATTAAACTAAAGCATGCTGAAAAGAATAAATGCAATAGGGGTGGGATCAAATGCATAAGAAACCTAATCAAGTATCTTGGTAGCATAAATATAAAGAACACAGAAAAATCAAGAGCCTCTAAATGACTTAAAAGAGTAAAACTCCGTAAGATAAATATTAGAACAGACTCATAACATATTTAAATAATGTATACTGAGATATTATGCATTTTCTAGCTCTTAAATAACAAATTCGAGAAAATTTTGGCAATCTCAGCTAAATGTTTAAAAAAAAAAAAAAAGATTTTTTTTACCTATTAAATTGTGCAAATTTCAAGAAACACAATTTTGCTTATTTGAGCTAAATCTTAATAATAAATTAGCTAAGTATTTTTCAGCTATTTTGATTATTTATTTTTTGAGTTGATCATTCTTTAAACTACTGCATATGAGCACAATTTATAACTTTAAAAAAAATTAATTTACTAAGTAAAAATAACACAAAAATTTTATATGTATTTTGTATACCTCAATTAGATACATATTCATCCCATTTTTATTAAATTGACTGATTTTTAATCGCCCATAACTCAGTAACAAAACCAAGTTCTTAAATATGTATAAATATAATTATAAAAATTTGAATCAAAATAAACTAAACAATACTAAACCTTCAACAACTTGATCATACACACGTTCCTCAACTGTAAAAATTACGTCAAATGATTCATAACAGGATTGAAACCTCTCAGGATGAGTCTTAATTCTTCTATTACGATCCAGCATATGAAGTAGGCCATTTTGGGTATATCTAATACTGAATTAAGGAACTTCCACACAATTATAATAACAAGAGATAATATTTTGAAAACTAGCATATTATATATAATATATATTAATAAAATCCTCTGAAACAAGGACAAGATACTTAAAGTATACTCAGCACACAATTTACCATGTTCCAAAGCTATACGTAAAACTAGAAAATTTCTGTTTTTAGATTATTATAGCTTTTAAGAAGACTAACACAATATTTATTAATACATTATTTTTAGTAGTACTATAGTTTACTTATAGTCACATACTGATTTACAGTTTAATAATTTACTTGCAGAACGTATCATCTGCTAAAAAGCCATAAGAATTAGCTCCCCTTATATAAGTAATACAAGTGTCCTTAGGAATATTACACACTGTATAACTTAACTCCAATAGACAACCAGTCACAAATTATATTAATGCATAAAGAGCAATACTGTATGTCAAAACAAATATTCCAACTATTTTTTTAAAAAACTTATCACATTACAGGGCATTAAAGTTTGCTGTGATAAGTAACAAAAGACTAATACATATTTATGAGCAAGATAAACATTAAAAATTAAAAACTTCAAAACAATAATAACTTAAAACCATTAATGAATAATGCTGTTTTTATACCTACCTCTAAGTTATCTGTTTAGGTATGTGAGATGCTTATTAGTATTGATAATAAGCACCTCAAAACATATTTTAATATTTCACTTCTAAGAAATGAAAAAAAAAAATCCCTGAAACTGATAATACTTGTGCCTACTGATAAACATGCCTTCACAATAAAGCATACAAGTGACCTCTCTCCTTGGGTATCAAAGACTTATGTTTTGAAAAGTACTAACATAAAAAGTTACCATGCTCATTATCACAACACTTGTTCAGCACAGAATGCTTTAAGTGTATTATAATTTAAAAAATAAATAAACAAATAATAAAAAATAAAGTCTCAAAATCCATAAAATCAACTCATTCTTTGAAATCTGAATATAAATTCACCTTAATCAACAATTTAAATATTGCACCTGTAACATCTGCTAATAGAAATATTACATGTAGATGGAATTTCTATTATTTGTGTCATCTCTGATCATTACATTTTGGTTTCACTTTTTCTTAGTACACCATATTTTCTCAGTCCTTTCTTTGTATTTCCCTAAATACCTTTTTGTTTCACGTTTAATTTTTTTCACCCCTCTCAAAAAAGGAAAGTGATACACCATAATCTTTTGTAAAAGCCTTAGAAAATCCCGTTATAATGGTTAAAAAGTGACCTTATGCACCAACACATCAACAGAATGCAATGTTTGTGCACAGCTAATTAATTATCAACAAGACAAAAGAGCAGAATGCAACCCTGGTTGGTTCAAGGACGTCAACTCCCCCCCCCCCCCTCCGGAGCCCAAAATTCTGTAGATAAAAAGGTATTTTCATTAATGTTCACCCTCCCCCCTCCAAAAAGGAAAAATTTCTCTTTCAAAAATGGGGGACGAAAGAGGTTCCGATCGTGTCACTGAGGTCCAGGATGAAGGAGGATGCTGAATAACTGCCCTTCCTAATTTCTTTGATACATAAGATCACATAAGATGTAACCTGGATTTCGGGAATACAAAGAGACAAACAAAAGTATTTGTTAAATCAAGAATGAAAAGATAACTAATAATTTTTTAATACATATTTTCTATAACTCACTCTTTTCTCAATTAATTGGGAGCGCTACCGTCATCTTTTACAATTATTTGATTTGGAAAAAATTGATTACTAATTTTCAAATCGGTTAATTTTAATACACAGAAGTTCATCTCAAGCTCATTTAAAATAATATTAATCACACAGATGAAACATGCACGAACTACATTTTCTAAAATAAATATAAAAATTTTAAAGATACAATTTTAGAACGTTAAAGTATAATTTATTCGATTAACTTTTTACAAATGTGCAAAAATTTGCAAAAATGATTACTTAAATTTATTTTTTGATTTAAAACATCATGAATTCACGATTGATTAGATTGAAATTAGAATTTAAAAAAATATATAAAAAAAGGGCAACTTCATGCCGAACCTACGGAATTCAGTGAGAAAATCCCAGTTTTATTGGAAAATGATATTTTTCACTGAACAATTAGTCAGTGGAAAATTTCCGTTTTCTCCGGTTATTATACCCAATCTCATTTTCCCTGACAATCCTCACTTTTCAGATTTTTCTCAGATGCGTATGATCCTTGTGTTTATCTACACGGTTTAAGCTACGCGAAATCATTAAAGCAGCGATTCCCAACCTTTTTACGTTTGCGGCATCCTTGGGAATGAGATAAGAAACTTGGACATCCTCGATAGAATTTTAATTTTTTTTCAAATATGAAATCAAAGCGGAATATATATCAGGAACAAGCTGAATTTAAATTCAATTAAATATCACTCCATTGCTGATAAAAATTATTTATTGAACAATATAAGTAACAAACACTAGAATAGAATATATTGATAGTTTCAAAAATAGCCATGGGATTCAATAAGGTATTATACAGTCGAACCCCGTTATAATGAACTTCAAGGGACCAAAGGTTTTGTTCGCTTTATCCGAGCCGTTAAGAAAAATGCTAGAGTTCACCAAATATATAGCTCATCAGTTGCAATGTGTATGCAATAATGATGTATTAAAAAATGATAAAATCTATAAAAAGGATAATTAATGAATTAAATCGACTAAAATCTATTACATTAAACTGATACAATACTAATTAAATTACGTATAATAGGAAAACGACGGGACCAAAATTTTCGTTCGTTATATACCGGGTTCGCTATGACGGGGTTCGACTGTACTAGAGGAGTACAATGGAAATTGCTAAGGCTTTTGTTTTATTAATGTGAGACTAGCGCTCGATGCTTAGGGCACAAATTTTTTATAGTAACTTAATGTTTATTTTTCTATACTAATATATATATGTATATTTTTGTCTATTAATTAAAACAAACACACACACATACACCACACCTTGCGGAACACCAGTTGGTAATTACTGCCTTAAAGGACTAGACATCTCCAATCTCTCCGATTTAATGTTACTTACTCCAACTTCAATACAAGCATAGAAAAATTTTGTTACGTTCCCGTACATTAGGTGTCATATGTATCTGACGTATCACCTTGGTAGAAGAAACCCTACCTGCTTGTTGAAAAGTAAAAGAAATAAGTTTCAAATTTAATGGTTAAATTCGGCGGTACTGAATCTTCCAGTAGTAAAAAAATGCGTTCAATGGTCATATTAATTACGCTCAACACAATCTCGCTCTCAGACGGATTAAGAGAGAAACACGGGAGGTGAACAATTCTTACCAGCATAAGTTGGGATAACTAGCAATTTAAATTCGAAGGGCATAATAAGGTGTACGTAAATTTCGCATAAAAAATAGCGAAATTCCGTAAATAATAATAAAATAAAGTAAATATAAAATTAAAAAAAAATTCAATACATAAAATTTCGCTTTTATTCGCAATCAATATATATATATATACATACACACATACATACATACAGTGGAATCTCGATCTATCGTTTTTCAAGGGACCGACTGAACTGAACGATACGATAGATGCGGGAACATAAAGTAATATCATAGCTGCCAACCTCTCAAGAAAAAAAATAAGGAGCACAGCGCGCGACAGAATCGGGGAGAAAAAAAAAAAAAAAGATGATGTATAATATTTTCTAACACAAGAATAGAACTGTAAAATATCGCTTTCAGACAATTCTTTGACAATTTCTGATGTTTCGGATCCTATAACTAAATCTTTATCATCCTTCTGATTTTTAAATACATCAAATTTCACATTAAATACACATTTCGAGCTAGTTGTGACATATTTTCTCAAATCTTACAAACAATTTGAAAAAATTCGATAACTCTCTTCTCATCTTGTGAATTTTCGGCTCTCCACTTTAAAACATCACATTATATGTTTCATAAATGATAATCACATTTTTCACAAAAAAATGCTAAAGCATGATCAAGATTTGAGCTTAATGTAAGAAAAATTCTTTCTTCCCGTTGCAATATGCGTTTATTATTATTATTGGTAGATGATGGTGACTCTGCAAGTAATTTTACTTCTTTTGCTGATTTTTGAGAAGCACATGAGGTTGGTTTTAACTGTTTTACAGAGTTGGGTGAAGGACTTGACATTAATTTAAATTTTTTTACTGGTATTGGTGAGGCAAATGAGCTTCATTTTACTTTTTTTTTTATTAGTTTAAGTGAAGCACATGATGTTGACTTTCTCTTTCTTTCTAATGTTGTAGAAGCTGCTTGCTGTCCAGGAAGTTTTTGTATAGTAAGTTGCTAGGAGGGGAATCTCGAAAACGCGATGTAAGGGGGAGGGGGGAAAGCGATGGTGCTGGGGAAGTAAAAATACGGGACATTTTTGCTTGAAAACGTATTTTCGTAACAAAGCTTAAAAAACGGAACGAATACGTTTTTTACGGAACACTTGGCACGTATGCAATATGATCGTCGGGACTGTGTGAAATAAACGACACATACCGGAAAACGATGGTTCGGAGAACGATCGATCGAGATTCCACTGTATATATATATACACAGTGGAATCTCGATCGATCGTTTTCCCATCTGTGTCGTTTATTTCACCCAGTCCCGACGATATTGCTTCAATGTGTTCCTGCATCTATCGTTTTCCCGCATTTATCGTTCAGTTCAGTCGGTCCCTTGAAAAACGATAGATCGAGATTCCACTGTATATATTTATATATATTAAAACATTTCGCATTTATTAAAAAAAATCACAATTTTACTTGGTTACGTAAGTATCAAAATTCTTAGTTAAAAGCTAACAGTTAAAAGCTAACATTGTAGTAGTCTCCACATTCACTTCCTTAAGTCTTTAGCAATAAGTAATAAGCAAATTGCGAGAGTGAGATCTTCCAGTTAAAGACCGTGGATGGTCTTAGATAAGCAATTATGTTTATAAATTATTACTATTATTACCTAATTTCGCTTAAAAAGCCGTTTATCACCGAGTTTTCGCCGAAAAGTAGTTAAAAAAAAAGTTCGCATTTATCCGCTTATATCGGCAAATTTCGCATTTATTCGCATCTATTTCGTAAATACGAAAATTACGTATCCCTAGGCATAATACATCAGAATGTTTTTCCAGGCAGAACTACGTTTCTAATATCAATTGACATGCTCTATATTATATTCTTCCAACATAAGATGATGCTTTCTAAAGGTATTCCATGTTCAACGAAAATACAACAATTGGAGAATATTCCAGAGAATTCCAGAAAGCGATAATCGTAAAAGAATGCTGAAAGACGAACACAGATTTAATCTTAACCATAATTGACTCAATTAGAGCAGAACGCAATGAAACAAACTGGAGTGTTAAGATTTTAACTCCAGAGGAAGCCAAATGTCACTGATTACATTACAATTGTAAGGAACATTTTTTTTTTTTTTTTGGGGGGGGGAGGGGTATATATATATATATATATTTGATCGCATAGCAAAGAGTACGGTATAGTATATGTACACTTACATTAGATGATGTAAATGAAAACGTTCATAAAGCACTTGCATCAATATAAAAATAAATTTCCAATGTAAAAGAGAATTAATAACACGTTCTATGAACATTGCGAATCTGGTGATCTGATACAAAAATATCACGTAAAACAGAAAAGACCTGAAACACGCCTGTCAAATTTTATCCATTACCTCCCCACGCTCCGATGACTGGGAAGCATCCATCATCGCGCAGCATTTAATACGTGAGAAAAGCATTATATAAAAGTTAGGTAAATATAGTAGTTTGCGTTTAGTTTGAACGAAAATAAATAGTTTTAAACAAATTTAGCCCATATGTAAAATGATTTTATCAATGGCAATTTACACCGAAATATGTGAAGCTAAAAATTGGAAATACAATTAAAAGATAGACATAATCTCCTTGAATATAGGCTGTCTGATATTTGGCCTAATATTTGGTTTCAATGAAATTAAGCTATGTTTTAGAAAACGCCGCTCCTCAGCACAATACAAAAACATTAGTTTGTTAACAGGACCCCCCCCCCCCCCTCAAAGAAAAGAAGGGAGGGGGGGGGGAAACGAAAACATCACAGATACGGTGGTAACTGATTTCCCATCAATTCCAGAATGCCTTGCAGTTTAACTAACGAATTAAAAGTGAACGAACATAGAAAATATGTTTGTTCTATGACGAAAACAAACAGGTCGTCCGTAATATCGCAAATTCGGGTTTACTTTGACCTAAAGTTTCGGTCGAAATGGGTGTCATTAAAAAAAAAGTTCACAAATTAATACCCGTTCACAGTAAAAAAATGCATGGTACCTGCCTAATTTTGGCTGGATATTACACATATTTATACATCAGCAAATAATGTAATTCCAACACCCTTTCTATATATATATATATATATATATATATATATATATATATATATATATATATATATACACACACAGTCGAACCCCGTTATAGCGAACCCGGCATATAACAAACGAAAATTTTGGTCCGTCCGTTTTCCTATTGTACTTAGTTTAATTAGTATTGTGTCAATTTAATTCATTAATGATCATTTTTAATAGATTTTATCATTTTTTAATACATTATTATTGAGTACACATTTCAACTAATGAGTTATACATTTTGTGAACTCTTTAACATTTTTCTTAACGGTTTCGGATATAGCGAACAAAACCTTTGGTCCCTTGAAGTTCGTTATAACGAGGTTCGACTGTGTGTGTGTGTGTGTATGTATGTATGTATGTATGTATATATATATATATATATATATATATATATATATATATATATATATATATAACTATAAGACGGTAGACGTTTTCTCCAATTTTGCTCCAAAGGTCGTTTTCTTTTTTATCCTCATCCCAACGTCAAGAATATTGTACTACTGCATACAGAAATCTCGCAGCCTCTAACAAAATGCAGAAACGCCACTCCTGTATAAAACATACATATATGCATTATACTTCTCATTTATTGATTTTTCCCATTACATTTTTTTAAATCCATCAAGGTATGTTTATATTTATATCGCTTCAATTACACATTTTTCTAGGGTGTTACAGGGTCTTCCATTTCGTGCCCCCCCCCCCGAAAACCATGTAATTAAAATTTTAATTAGTTATACGCAGACAGTCAGGGGTGGAGTGCGGTGCATATGCTTTTGCTTATAAGAGACAATATCAAGCTCTCTATATGAAGTTTCACGTACCCTTTACAGAAAAGCAAAATAAGTTTAGATAAATATTGCCCTTGCAAAAAGTAAGCAAATTGAGGTCACTTAGGCTTCACTCTTGGTATTTAATCCTAAGTCCATCAATCAAATCTCTACGAACACTTCTTCACAATTTAAAACTCGCTGCAGGACAGATATAGCTCGCCCTTATACCGCTTGTTCTTCTGTTCCTATGTCGACTAAAAATACTAAGAACTCAAGAGCATGAGATAATCAAAATAAATTCAGAAATACTTATAGCACTAGGTTTGACGCGAAGCAATCTAGCAATAGGAATAATAATCAGCATGAGTTTAGATGTATTTATTCAGTACACATACGCTAGAAAGTTGATTCTTATCCTAAAACTGGTGTTTAGGAAGAAAAAAAACCAACACACAATTTATATATATATATATATATATATATATATATATATAATAACCGTCCTGCAAGGGCGGCTCCAAGGGGAGGGGGGAACAGTGGGGGCAATTGCCCCCCCCCCAAAAAAAAAGCCTGGCGAAATTTTTTTTCATAGCCTAAAATTATATAATCGTAGACCTAATACTAAATGAGTTTAAATTTAAAATGAGAGGATGTTTATTTCTTTTATATACAGGGTGATTTTTTTTTAAACTGACACTACTCAGAGATATTTGTAGCGCGATCTATCAGCCGGAATTCCACCAAAATTGATAGAGGTGCTAAGGACGACATGGGAAAGGGTTTCCGTGAAAAAAAAAAGTTCCAAAAGTCACCGATAGGGAAAGATATGGCGCTTTTGTTGTCGGCGCACCCGAGAATTTGCATAAAAGGCAAGTAAAACATCAAAATACAAATTCATGACTAAGTAGTCGACAGCAGCGCTAGTATTTCGGGCTATAAAGATAAGGGATGAATACAGAAAAAGATGTAAGCAGACAAATGAATAACAAAGAAATTTCACTGCAACACCACTTTATGCAGCAAATTCACTTCTCCTTCCTTCAATGTGACCACAGTTCTAGTGGACGACACATTGCATCCTGAACACTACGTTCTCAACGGCCAAGCGTAACATGTCACCAGGAATGATCATCAAAGTCCGGGATATGTTGTCCTTCAGGGCCACCAAGTTCGAGATTCGACCAGAAAATGAACAGAATAAAAGACCGACTGTCTACCACTATTAATAAGTATTGGTGTCATACAGATGTTATAAAATCAAACTAATGGGTCATAAAAAAATTTTTCTCCTTGGATATAGGTTCTGAAACTTTGAAAATTAAATAAGTTAAAAAAAAAACTAATTTCTAAGGATGGTTGAGAGCACTTCGTTTATTTTATTGTTGCACGAGGGGTAATTAAATTGGGACCTACTGTTTAAAGTCGATTCCGAGCAGCTACATACATCCATGCCAATAAAGGGAATCGAACCCACAGACTTTGGCACCAAAGGCTAGCCATTCTGCCATCATCGGGCTATTAATTTCCAAGCAGAATACTCAGTTCCTTACTGCTAATACAGAGGAACCTCAATCTTATGTTTTTTACAGTACTTATGAAAAAAAAATCATACGACAAATCAAGTTAGAAGAAAAACGAATTATACAGGTTTAAGAACGGAATTTAAAACAAACTATGAAAAATACAAAGGAAAATTTGAAACAAAATAATTTAAATGGACATCAAATAATAAAAATTTACACTTACTTGTGTGAAATTGAAAATATTTATAACCTTTTTAGGCTGACTTTTATCCTTTTAACGTAGGATTACGTTCCTCAATAACTCCGAAGAGAGAAAAAAAAAAAAGTCCGGCGTCGCGAGCTATAATTTTGGCAAAGCGCCAAACCTAGTAGCAGTAAACGGTTAAACAGAAAAGTACTAAAATGAGTTAAAAAAATTTTTTTTTTAAAAAGAGGTAAGCAACGATAAGTAATAACCCACGTTAGTGTTAGAAGAGACTACCTGAAAGATCTTTTTTTCAAACAGATTATTTCATTTTGCCAGTAAGTTTCGGGAAGCGATTTTCATGAATCGTGTCATGGAAAAAAATTTAATAATTTCATCAATCAGTTTAATGCTTAGCGAAATACGGCACGGGTTTAGAGATTTCCATACTGTCGTTTCGGTGGCCTTTGGTACCCAAAACTGTGGGTTCGAGGCCCGTGATTCGCATGGGGTATTTGAGTTGACCAAAAAAAGGTTTCAAACTGGAGATCCTGGTCCGTTCAGAGCGAAATACTACTGCGAGAGTTCAAAATAAACTATTGTCGTCCTACAGGGATTAAACCAACACAAAATGTGTGTGTACCTCTGACGTGATCGCATTTTGGTTGTATTCAGCCAATATATTCAAAATAAATTTCAAAAGAAAGTCGGAGCAGTCGTAGAGGTAAAAAATCTGCACCAATTCAAATCGATCCTACGAGAAAGGACCAACAAATAAATAAATAAAACGCTTGAATGAAATAGTGTGAAAATTTTATAGGGTGGCTTCAAAAAAAAGTTTAAAGCCGAAGTTCACCAATTAATTGTGATAAAGGACATTAATAAAGACCGAAGAAAAATAGCGCAAGTAGAGGGAAAACATAAAATGGGGGTTCCACTGGATATATATTTGCAGAGAAATCCCCATCACTGCATGCGTCAAAATAGCCTTTGTCATATCCTGAAAGTATCTAAAATTAAATACGCAACAAACTCTTCTGTACAAGATGGATGGCCTCTTGAGCCTTATGCTTTTGGCTCAGCAACTTATTTATTATTCCCTCTTGACGAAAGTGTCGGTGACTATAGTAAATCCGGGGCTTAAGCTTTACTGCTCTCCCGTTCTTCTCAGTATTTCCACTGTTCCGGTAGAGCGTAATCTTCATTACACAGAACTGCAAATATCTGGCATCTGTGCCTGAACTCGTCGAAATTATGAAATGAATGTCTGTTTCCCGGCCGTCACCCTTGGATTAGATATTTTGTGTCTCGACTTATTCTCTAATGAACTAAGAAAGTCAAAAAACACCTGTGCGTAACTTATATATATGTATATAGACTAAAACTCAGAGTTTGTCAGTCTTTAACTCAACAAAAACGGTGCACTGTAGCGCCACATTCAAACGAATACAATAAAGCTGTTATATCTAGTATCGACATAAAACAAGTTTCTTAAGAGTCGGGATTCGGTAATTATAGATATAATAATTTATCTCAAAGACTATTCATCATTATACTTAGATCACCATGACAATAGATGAACGTATCTCAAATTTCACTGCTGCCATCTGTCGATAAAAAAAGGAATCTTGTTTACGGCAAAACTAATATTGGAAAAACTGTGATGATTGGACATAACTCAATAACTAAAATCTGAAATCCTGTTTTTCTACTAAAATAAATACATAAAGTTTGATATCTTTAATTAAAATTTATGGGTTCCAGAAGCCTAAGCATCGGTGAAAAAAAAAAAATTCCATTATCACTAACCCCCGGGAGTAATTCTGCGCCACTGCGAGCAGTGGTACGTTTTATCTTACTGAAACTTAAATGAGGGTGATATATTCCCCCCCTCCCCGCAATTACCATTTTTTTTTTTTATATTTCGTCGTAAGCTAAATAATATTCAACTCCCACACATACATACGATGAAGAAATCTCTTACTCGGGATTCCCAAAGCAGAGAATTAACTCTATTAGATGGAATCAGATGATGACCGAATGGCTAGGGCCCTGGTATTTGGTACCAGAGTCCGTGGGTTCGAGTCCCACTGTTGGCATGGATGTTTGTAGCCGTTCGGAATCGGATTTAAGCAGTAGGTCCCGATCTAATTAGCCCTCGTGTAGAAGGAACAAGGAAAAAAAACCGCAGTGCTCCAAACCAAACCTCAATCGCACCAACGTATTTCATATTATTCTGTGTAAACAAAGCTGATCGGTGACCAAACAGACAAGGCGCCGACTTTCAACATTAGTCTTCGGTTTTCGAGTCTCGTGGTTGGCATGGGTGTTTTGTAACTGTTTCGAATCTTCTTTAAATTGCTACACCAGATTTAAAGAGCCTTCTTAAAGCAAAAGATAGCATGCCGAAATCTAAATAACTAATCTTCTGAATATCGATACGCACCGTATAATCGTTTTTTCAGCTGAAATCACACATGGTAGTTTTTCACCGTTGATGTGTACCATATTCCAGTTACATGACTGTAAAAGCCCTCCTCGTATTCAATAAACTTTACAAGAAATGAATATCGTTGAAACAGTACTTTCTAAAGGGGACAGAATATTTAATTGAAACGCAAGAGTAATAATCAATATCCATATATAGTTCATCACATCTGCAGTAATCGACTCACAGGCCCCACTGCATTAATTCAGAGCACTAACCATATGACCATACATGGTTGTTCTTCATGAAAAGGCCGTTTTCAAACAGTTAAATAAATCTCTATGGAGGTATGAAAATCTCCACTGTATTGTCATGCAACTCCTGCTTCTGAAAATACGGAAATAAATATGCAAAAAGCCAAACATCAGTAGATAAATGTAATGATTTCTAATATAGAGGTCTTCAGTGAAGTCTTCTCTTCGGGAAAGAGCATCTTCATTACAAGAATGAAAAATACGTAGTCATAAAAATGGCTATCTAAAACACAGCCCGGGACTTACGTCTGAACTAAATAAAAGATAGGCAGAAAGTCTGTGAAATAGCAAATTTCACTACACTAAGCTAAAGTGTTTACCAAGGTAAATCCGATGTCGACGACTTTTTCCCGTGCAGAAGTTTCCAGGTGTTTCAGAGATGTACAAGGATCCCTTTGTTTCTGATCCCTCATGACGGCTCAAGAAAATCGTAGAATTAAACTGCAGTCAATTTTCAATCGCCTCTGTTGCATTACATAGACATCCAAGCAGTAAGAAAAGATACACAATTTTTAAGGATACCGTACTATTTTATGCACTTCACAAAGTAAAAATAATTATACCATAATTTTGAACAAGTAGGAGGCTAAGGATGACACTAAATACATTTGTACATAAAACGGCAATTTTTCAGACAGATATCAATATTTATATGTATTATATTAATTTTTTTTCCATCACTGAAATGGAAGAAATCAAACTCAGCAACTAACAGTACAAGCGACTTGTTTGGTTCCAAAGTAGTAGTGTGAACATGTTTATATTTCAGTAGTGTACAGCAATGCCGCAGCTATGGAAAATATAGGGGGCACTAAAGATATTTACAGAGCACTAAATATTTTACGTACATACAGTCTCTTGTTTCTTTGAGAAATAAAAGTAAGCAAGGAACTGACATGCTGCTGCCCCAACGAAAAAGTAGAACTTGCTTTGTATAAAGCGAGAGGTTGGCTGTGTAAAGGCGGGCGGTTAACTAGTCTTACAGAAAAACAAACATGTTCAATTTCATTTCTTTGCTCTAGCACAGGGGTCGTTAATCTTTTTTTTTTTTTTTTGTTAGGAGGGCATATGTCAGAAATGCGGGAGTTCGGCAGGCACCGCTAGGTGAAGAGGAGGAGGAAGGGGGTAATATTTAAACATGAAAATATTAATCTGACGAATGTTTAATATATAAATTCAAATTTTAATTTAAACAAAACAATCTTAAAATGGATAATTAATGCAATGGTTGACATTACAAATCTGCGGCCAACTCGTTGTAATGTGGCACATAAGTTGAATTCCCAGTTCTCAGGCATTGGTCCAAATGGGTGTCAGTGAGGCTTGATCGGTACATTGATTTTAAGTATTTCATATTGGAAAACAAAGATTCACCAGCATATGTCGACGCGCAGAGTTCAATTTCAGAGCAGGAAAAAGAAGCTGACTCACAGCGAGGGGAGAGAGACGCCGTAGAGAGAGCAGGTTGTAGAGTTTTTGATTTTTACGGTTTTACGAGATTTATTCATTAATTTTACTAAAATTATTCATTACATCTACGAGCGTTTGTTGCTCAAATACCTAAAATTTAGATATTTGAACACGGGCACCACGTTGCCGACCCCTGCTCTAGCACATGGATTCTATTTTACGCTTCGCAAAATAAATAATATGGCCCTATAAATTAATATTTTCATGAAAGAGTCATGACTTTTCCTCCTAACCAACTTTAAATAATTATCAAAATAAGGTGTTTTGTTAGCCAAGAATTATTCAGCTAATAATCTTCACCATACATTTACTAATTTGCTAACTCGTTATTACCTCGTTTTCACATCATATCATACCTTGCAAGGTGGAATTTATCATACCACAATTATATGGCATACGTCGCACAATTTTCATCACAATAACATGCCAGAAATAATTTTCATCTATAACGGAAGTTCATGTTATAATTTTTGCTGTCACGAGTATTATGGGGGGGGGGGGGGGAAGAAAAGCCCGACTTTAGGCGTTCTCATAAACAATATCATAAGTCGGTTAAGTCGAGACAGAATTTAATACATTTTACAAACCGAAAGTTGTAGCGCAGTCTAAAACGTGCTCAGCCTACATTCGCCTACCGGTGAGAAAAAACAACTAATAATAAACCTAATTTATAATAAAAGTGTAGAACATCTCTCGCGTATCTAATGGATGTAATTAAAAAAAGTTTGTTCATGTGTACATATCTGAAAGCACTCTGGGCAAGAAGGATGTTTGCAGTGGCGTAGCGAGAGAGGGTCAAGGGGGGTCTATCATGCCCCGGGCACCTCTCGCAGAGGTGCGCCAAATGGTCCTTTTCACTAATTCTATATATAATATTACTATATGTTTTTTCGGGAGGGGGGGGGGGGGCGGCGCCAAAAAGGCACCGGGCGCCAGTTATGCTCGCTACGTCACTGGATGTTTGACGCATTAAACGAAAATGAGTGATTGGGTAATGACTAAGCTATAACAACACGGGCATCAATGTTTTTCACTTCCGATGAAGCTGGAGAACAGCTGGTAGAAGGCACAAGTAAGGACATCAGCTGATCGACAGTTTAGAGGTATAGTATACTTCTGGGAGACATCGAGTTTTGACTGCGTAGTTGCGAGAACACGTAGCCAGAAACTTCCGCGCAAGGCCCCAAGAGGTCCCTTTTTGGTTAAAACATTGTAATTTAGAGACCAAAATTTCCAGGGGCTACAGCGCCCTCTTATGTGTACATTCATGGCCACTGCCCAGCACCCCATGAGAGTATTTTACCCTAAATGTCTGGCGTACGTTTTTTAAGCCCCTCTAATAGGGGCGGAGGGGGGGATAAATTCCTGGGATTGTAGCCCCAGCAGGACCACAATACACTATTATTTATGGATAATGGAGGGTAGGAAGAATTTATTTTCCGACCGGCGTCGGTTCTTGACGCCACTACGGTTTCTAATGGATGCTCATTGCTTTTGCCCCACCATTAAGTCGAACCATAGTACGCCGGAGACTACATTTGCATACATTTTACAACGTAATTTTAAAATGATAAAACTAGAAAAACATCAATACAAGATTCCATTTGATACCTACATGTCTTGGAATCAAAGATAATGCCTTCTTAAGATCTTCTCATTCTCAAAGATAATTCCAGTTGATGACAATTAGCCAAATAATCAGTTAGAACTAAATAACTTTAAAGTAATTCTGACCAAAACTAAATAACGTATTCCAATTCCAATTTAAATTTATATCAGTTAAGGAACCAAGCAGCAGCAATTTAAAATAGTTAACATGCAAGATTTGAGATACTGATTTCTTTATTGCATTTGGAGTGAACTGCACTATCAAAGCTCTTTCTTATACACCAACAAAATTCCCTCCATAACTGATTTGAATAAATCTTTAATTACATATTATTTATATGGAACAATAATTATCTAATATATAAATTTAACGAAACAGTAAAAAAAAAATTTAAGCAGTTTTAAAAACAATTTTTATCATTTTTGTTAAAAGAAGGAACTCCTTCGGTAAATGGAATACGTAAGTACAATGATTTCTAAAACCTATAAAATATAAATTAATGACATAAGCAAAGACAAAAGCTGCTGCATTTTTTTTTCTTTTTCACAGTTACAAAATGTGCAAAATGAGTTTCAAAGTTAAATTTCCATATGCAGAAAATTTGATACATACAATTCTGCTTAAAAATATAAGATTACTTAAAAGCTTAGTACAATAAGTAGTTTTTAAACAATCCCCCTAGTTTAACTTTAAAAATCTGATGCAGATTTACATGGATTATACTCTAAACTCTTCCTGTAAGACAGACATTCTTAGAGGTCACTTGCCCAAGGAACCAATTTTGCTAAATTATAGACCATGAATTTGAGGAGATGATCTAGTAGTAGTCTTTGGCTGTTCCTTTAGGGTAACACCAAGAACTTTAATTGTAGAGTCCTCAAAAATATGAACTCCAATATACATGAACGTATTCTGCATTGCAGATCTGGATATCAAACTGTGAACTCTAACTTTGACTCTTTCAGATCTGAAGAAACTTTCATTAAACACCTTTGGGCAAGATAGAGTTCTAAATCCATCTTCAAGTCAAAAAGCCCTCCTTCAACATTTCAGAATACTCTAGAAGTATTTTAAAGTACATTATAATGGCATGATATACTATGGATATACCGAAATTTGGTTGAAAAGATAGTTGTCAACCAAAGTCCAAAAATATGCAAATTTTAAGAACACATGCAGTTTTATACCTTTGTGTCAAAGAGATTGAATACTACTAACAATGTAGTATATACTATACATTGTGTTTACAAAAATCTACAGAAGGTCGTCCGCACTTTATGGAAACAATTTTTGTAATTTATTTTTGCCGTTTGCATTTTGAGATAAAAATTTGGCAACTTCAGAATAATCATCGTCTGCTACTGTTTTGTTTTGATTGGAATGTAAAATAAAAAAAAGGCTCCTAAAATTGATAGATGGCTCGAAGGTTACGAAACTGCACTTTCCGATGAGAAATATTCGTATCAACAAATTATAAAGCGGTATAAAAATCACGGTTATAGCATTTCAAAGATAGGTATTTATAATATATTAAATTTGAAAGGAAAAAAAGTCTAACTGAAAATAAAAATGAAAACATGGCCGTGAAACTTCATCCTAAGACTGTTCGAAAGCAGTTAAATATCAAGAAAGTGAAGTCTCTGATCCTAAAAGAAAATCTGCCGACTCGAAGGCCTATTGCATTGAAACTAGGAATGTCTTCTGCCACTGTAAGTAAAATCATTCATAAAGATTTGAAGTTAAAAAAGATGTTTAAACCTAAAGTTCATCTGCATTTGCCAAAGCATATTGCTGAAAGAAAAACAAATAGAAAATTATATGAAAAACACCTAGCTGCTGAAAAATGAAAATTTTTGGTAACACTCGATGAGGCAGGGGTGTATTTAAGTGACTGTAATAAAAAAAGATCAGTTTTCTATTGCTCAACTGACGGGAATGACCGAACGAAATGGCTTCGTCAGTGTACAGAAAAGTTTCCAAAGGGATTCATGATAGTCGGAGGATTATGTTACAACAGCAAATTAAAAATGTCTCTAAAGCCAAAATTAATTCACTTTACTATCAGAAGAATATTTTAGAACCAATTTTTGAAGAAGAAATTCCAGCCTTATATGGAAAGGACATTGATAAAGTTGAGCTTCATATGGACAAAGCCTCTAGTGACACGTCTAAATCAACTGCCGCTTATTTAGCAAAGAAAGAATCAGAAACAGGAATAAAGTGTATCCCGTTTAATGAAATACCTGTAAAATCACCTGACGCTTCTCCAATGGACTTTTGCACTGTCGCTTTATTAAAACGCGCCTTAGGAAAACGGCATCCAAGAATACTGAACGGACTTTGGAAAACAGTCCAAGAGGGATGGGGTAAAATTGACAAGACAGTACTAAGAAAAAGTTTACTTTCATGGAAAATTCGAGCTAGAGCTATTGTCAAGAACCAAGGCTATCAGATAGAAGCAAATTGCCGCAAAAAATACGGCATTTATACTTAAAACTTATCAAAATCATTTCCATAAAGTGCGAACAACCTTCTGTAATACATATTTTTTATGCAGAAATATTGTAGTGAAAATCTTAATACACATTAAAACTGAGTATAATGATATGTTACATGAAGTGAGCTCTGATAATTAACTTTGAACTACATGTAAGAGGAGGATATTACATTCAAAACAATTAAATCTGAGTGAAAAAAGTATACAAATAATTAGAAATGCATAGATAGTAAATATGTTAAATGTACATAAAAAGAATTAGCCTACACTTATTAATTGATAAAACTGTTCTGATACTAGTTTCAGTTTGACATCCCATGTTTAGTACCAGAGAACTCACATAAATTATATTAACGTGAAAATTTTAATTATCTATTTCTATTTTAAAAAGTAAAGTAAGTTTCTCTCAGTTTTAAAGGCACCATAATTTGTTGCCAAAAAAGCTCTCAGACTGAAATTTTTTTGAAAATTCTAATGCAGCAGGCAATTACCATAAAGACTTTTGGCCGTACGTACTACAACTTTTTGTTGGTTACTTGATTATGGGAGTATTCAGAAGAGCCAATGTTGCTCTCTATAAAAGGACAGCACAGAAATATTGATGCTTAGCCCAGAATTCAAACCCAGACCCACACAATGAAAGCTTGAGACATTAACCACCATACAATGCATACAACAATGTAAAAAGCTATATTTAAAAAAAAAAGTTCCTACAAAGATACAGAAAATGATGTGCATAATAAAAATCAAATTTATACCATATATTTGAAAAGTTTATAAGACATATTTGGGTATTATTTACCTCAACTAGAAACTTAAATAAATAAATAAATAAATAAAAATTTAAAACCTTATATTAGGTTTTTAATTATTCATAAAATAATTCATGGTGTAAAAAAAAATGACTTTCAAAACGGGACAAATTTGTAAAGTAATGGCTTCTTAACTAGCTATATAACATAAAAATCTTGGCCTGATTTTTCAGTATTAGTGGGAAATACAAAAAAGTCCTGCAGTAATTACTCTGTTTCTGTATAATTACCTCTGGGATTAAGCTATCTCAAAATAGCAAAATAATTTTTTTTAATTAACATTGAAACTGACCATGAAATATACTGAGGCTCAAAATTATTTCTTTCTCAGCTGCCAAAAGAAAAAGTTAGTTAATATATACTATATAGCTCTCTCTCTATATATATATATAAACATATATATGTATGTATAAATTTTGTATTGTGAAATTGCTTTCATAAAATTATAAATAAACACTATTTTTAAAAAGATGATTTTTTTTTTCAAAGATAAAAATTACTGTATGTTATTACTGCCTAAAAACAGCTAAAATTTGTAGGCCTACCAAAATATTTCATTAACAGAAGAGTTCTCAAATATTCAACGTTTGGAAACATTGCCACAGTTGATACAATGACTATGATGAGATGATGTATTTCCACAATTCCTAAAGGGCAACTCTTAACTAAGACAGCTACTACTATTGGTTATTCACCAAGTAATCACATATTTTTGATTTTCTTTAATACTCATGTGGGGGAAAAAATTAAGTGCTCCATGAAATTTTTGTGGGTTTTTAAAATTATATTTCATTATTTCTGTGTCATTTTTGTAAATAAAGTTCCTTGTTTAGGAAATATGAAATCTGATCGATTGATCAAAACATAGGCGAAAAATGGCACAATTGTTCATTTGAACTGTATACAAACAAAAGTCAAAAACCCTTTTAAATAATTCTTTTACTTCATTGTATAATATTAGAGAAGCTTTGTATGAAATACATCATAAGAAAAAGATAAGAGGTTCCTTTAAGTTTGAAAAGAACGTTAAAGGAAATATTTTCTTCAGGTAATAGCCCATTGAAATAACACGGTCAATGACAGTCTGTCATACCAAGTAGAAATAAAAATATACCCACCCAACTACTCCTGTAATTTTCATTTACTCAATTTTGAAATACTAATTTTGAAACAACTAAAAAGATCACCTCCATACATAATTAGATTTTATAAAAAGACTAAATCTGAAGGAGCATGGCTCAAAGTACTCAGTGAAGTAACCATTCTGAAACAGGTACATTCATATATATTTTTTCAGCATTTTAATCTTTCAAGATATAAAAGCATGATCTATACAGTGAAATCTATAGGAAACTTGACTTGAAGAAATTATTCATTAAGTTTACCACAGGAAGTCAGAAAGAAAATATATTTCCAATAATAGAAAATTGTATAATATTTGTAAAAATAGAAAAACAAAATATCCTTAGAACAGCTAGTAATTGTTCTAACAAATTTTATGCTAAAAATTAATCACAAAAAGTTTTAAAAAAAATCAAAACAAACATAACAAAACTATCAATGTGAGTTATGAAAAGAGTAATAAGATCTGCAATGGAAGGGCACTGAATTAAAAAAATAATAAAAAAAATTGGTTAAATAAATCTAATTATAAATTTTAATGTTAAAAACTGATTCAATAAATAATTATGATGCTCCTACCCATTATTTTAATATATAGATTTTGTTAGAGACTATGTGGATGAACTTGCTAAAATTATTTCAATCAGCAGATTTATAAAATCCCCTACCAGTTTTTAAACATGTAAACTATGACTTAAAGAAATCAATTTATTTCTATATTATATACCGGGTGGTTATAATTAAACTTCCCCTATAAACGGCATCCTACAGCACAAAAAGGGTGAACAGAATGCAACGAAATTTTGTATATGGGCTATACATGAGATGCGCTCACGGAATTTCGAAAAAAAATTTAGTTCCAGAATGTCCACCAGAGGGTGCCTTTTCAGGAAAAACATGAAATTTAACACAATAAACGACCAAAATGGAATACTGAAACAATATTAACATTTATTGACTAGTTTCTGATCACCTTGTCATCGAACCACATTAAGTAAAGGTAAGGGAGAAACAAAAACAGTTTAGTTTGCAGAAACAAGAACAGATTAGGACGAAATTGCACAAGAGGAGCAGTTGTTAATAGTGTCCAGGACGATGTAGGGAAAGCTGCTCCACATGACCACCTTCATTCACCAGCAAAATTTCAAGTCGATGGACAGTGTGTTCAACAGCAGATTGTAACTGATCAGTTGTGAGGCTTTGCACATGAAGCATTATGGAGTTCTTTAAGTCATTCAACGTCGCAACACCTCCATGATACACCAGACTTTTTAAATAGCCCCATAACCAGAAATCGCACGGAGTTAGATCCGGCGAACATGGTCCTCTTGTGCAATTTCGCCCTAATCTGTTCTTGTTTCTGCAAACTGAACTGCTTTTATTTCTCCCTTACCTTTACTTAATGTGGTTCAATGACAAGGTTATCAGAAACTAGTCAATAAATGTTAATATTGTTTCTGTATTCCATTTTGCTCATTTATTGTGTTAAATTTAATGTTTTCCCAAAAGGCCCCCTCTGGTGGACATTCTGGAACTAAATTTTTTTTTTTCGAAATTCCGTGAGCGCATCTCGTGTATAGGGGAAGTTTAATTATAACCACCCGGTGTGTGTGTGTGTGTATATATATATATATATATATATATATATATATATATTAATTACATTATCAGTAATTAAAAATATTGAAATGCAGTTTTTTTTTCATTGGGTCAATTGACCTCTTCATGTAATTCTGGTGTCAAAGACATTTGTTAAAAATTTCATATTCCTTAGGATTAAAGAAATCAAAGTCACAAGTTTTTTTTTTTTTTTTTTGGGGGGGGGGGGGGGGGGATTATTGGATTCAACCTTTAATTACATTAAAATCTGCTGTAATTGCAAGCAACATTTTTTAAATTTCGTAATGAAATCCATCTTCAGTTTTCACTACTTTCTTATGTATCTTTACTTTTTCTCCAATTAGATAAATTTATGATTAGATTAAATCTATGACATGCTTCTCAAGGCTATGCAAATATACAGAATGTTAACTGAAAAAATTACTGTACTCATTCTACAATTAATCTATATATATAAAAGAGCTTGTCTGTTTGTTTGTCCGCTATAGAATCATAGACTGTTTCACCCACCGGGACCAAATTCGGCACAGTTCATGTTTTGGACCTGAGAAACTTAAATCAGGAAAAACGAAATTTGGGGCTCAATTAGTTTTTTTTAAAATTAATTTTTTAATGTTTTTTGTGCCCGATAGAGGTGCGTCTACCCCCTGTGGATTCTCCTCAACCAGCTGCGTTAAGAGGGGTGGTTTCAGGATGATGGAGGGGGGGGGGGGTCAAATTCCAATGAACGGGAGAAAGAGGGTTGGGAATGACCTTAAAATCAGACGAAGGTCCGCAGGCTCAAAGTTTCTTTCTTATTGTTTGTGTATCATTTCAGTAGAAACGTGCTAAGCGCATTCTGTCTGGCCAGATGAACATGAAGAGCGGGAGTGCAGCCCAGTATTTTTTTTGATGGAATGCATGAAATACTTTATATCTATATCTACTCGGGCAACGCCGGGCAATAATGCTAGTATAATATATAAATGCACATACTTTTATTACCGTATTTGGAAACATTTTGAATGAATATCAGTTCATAATTATTACACACTACAAGTTATAAAGTACATTCCTCGACAAAGTTGTGTCATTTAACTATTTGTCATATGATATTTTTTACAGATAAGGGTTGATTTATACAGGCATGTAAAGGGAACGTAACGGGAACGAGCAGAGCCTGAGCACCGGATGCATGTGTTTATACAGAGACGGGAGTAGAAAGTGGCGGGAACGTGTTTCATTAGTTGTGAAAGATTTACAACGTCATGGCGCGGTTTCATTTTTCAGTTAAAGATTTAGCCATCATCACACTTTTGTTACAGGAGGAAGAGGAGAGCCAGGGCCATGCTTAGGGGTGGGCGAACTGGGCAACCGCCCAGGGCCACCATTTTTATTTCTCATAGTAAATTTTCTAAATGTTACGGGTTTTTAAAGAAATCCCTCATTTTTCGCGGTTTCTATAATGCAACTTATAAAAATATATATGTTTCGATTTTTTCTAAAGAATCGCAGAAAGAATCTTAATTGACAAACTACCCTTTTGATTCAAAAAATTTCTCGGTTATAAAAAACATGATTTATCTTCAATTCAGTTATAGTAAACCCTTGATTATCAATCCTTTTTTTTAATATCAGTTTCTACTATCTGTCAGTCACTACATACAGTCATTTGAAGAATTATAAACCGTTTTGTCGGACCGTTTTCACGGAATAGTTGCAAATTGAGAAAAACGTGAACATATCCTTGTGAACGAATACTAATACCATTTGGTCCAATGTTTGGTCTATTCAAAGCAAACAATAGACAAGACATTTCTCCAGCGAGTGTAAGACAAATAAGTAAATGCGCTCCAAACCTGTTGGGAAGAAAGGGGTCTGAAGGCTGAAGGAGTGAGGTAAACAAAAAATGGCTTTTGCTTGTTCTCTCTATCATTATAATGGACTTCATTTCTCACTTTTCCCACAAGAATTGAAAATATTACAAAGCAGGTACAATCAGAATGCTTTGAATACAGATTGTATGCCTGTCCTCCTTGGCACTTATTTCTATTGAAAATGATCTCTCATCACCTTTGGACTTTTCACTTTTAATATACAATGTTGCTGCTCAGAAAGCAAGAAAAATTGCTTTATAACCAACAAATCCATACATGTAAGTATTTGTTTTTAGCAATTTACACTTTCTAAATCGTGTAAATAATTTTTCCATTGTTTCATTATTCATACAAATTGATAAATTTTATATTTTAGTGGACCAATTGTAATTTCAAGTATAATTTTCTCCTATTGCCTTCCGAATTGTCATTTTGAACTTTGGATCAATGTATTTCGATGGGCTAAATCGTTCAAAACCTCTCACCAGCTCAATGAGTTTTTCATCATCCATATCAAATATCAAACATAAATAACAGTATGTAAATTATATCTTGAATAGCCACTTTTTACTTTCTGCCATGAACGAGAGACGGCCGATGACCGTCCAGTGAACGACTTCCTGCTCCGAATCGTTGGCACCGATTCTCGGCCGGGAATCGGCCGTGTCACAGCGCAGTATAAACAGTTCCATTGAAAAACAGGGAGGAAATGATCACGACGACTCGTCGCACGCTCGGATTGTTCCCGTTACGTTCCCTTCACGTGCCTATATAAATCGACCTTAAAGGGTAGAAATTCTCAACAATTCAATGCTGAAAATCAAAGTGTATTTATTCAGGATAACTTCTTTTATAAATTAGATATCAATAAATACAAGTTATATAAAGGAGAAAAATTGGACTTAATATAAATACTGATTGAAATAAAATTTCTTCCTAACACAAAAATTAAATTCTTTTTAATTTATAGCTCCATTGAAAATGAAACTTCGGTTTTGTAAAATTGCTTTATGGTAATTATAAACAAATATATTTTTATAACAGTTTAAGTTAAAAAAAATTATGTTGGAGAAAGTTTGAAAAGTCTCAAAATATTGAATTAATGGCAAAGAAATATTTTAATTGATCTGAGGATTTGGGGAGGGGGGGGGGGGGGAAACCAGCCTACAGAATGAAAGGTCTGGGTTAATCTAAGAATTCAAATAATTTTATAAACAATATATTAAATAATCTTTTAAAATTACTATGCCAGCTCTTGTAATTTATACAAATTGCTATGTAACTTCGGTGAATGGTTTTAGTAAGTTAAAAATACAGTTCAAAGAGAAATCCAAATATATTATGATGAAAATGTATTTTACCAAAATAAATTCCATTGGAAAAGAAATTTCTTTCTCATTAGATATACATAATACACAAAATAAAAATATTTCTGGAAAATAAAATAAATTAGGCAATAACAGGTCTAAATCCTAGGTTATGAGTTATCTAATTAACTTTCCAAAAAATAAAGCCCTTAAATACAATCTAAACATAAATGACAAAAATCACAAGATTTTTTTTACAATGTATCTTTATTGAGAGTTTGATTATTTTTTTCTCCAAAATTTTTATAATTCACATTTTTTTTTCTGTTTAAGAGATGACTGCATTCTAGATTCCATTTCATGACACAGGCATGAGGAAATAATCATTGCAATCCCGTAAGGCAATGAAATTGTAAACTGCATAAAGAAAAACAAATATCAGTATGCAAGGCACTTTCATTGAAAGTTTCAGAAAATTCTAAAGACTATTAATAGTGAAACATTAAATACTACAAGTATTTGAAGCTGGACATATAAAACTTGCTAAAAAAGCCAAAATAAGAACTTAGCTGCAAATTATGTTCACAGAAATGCATAAATAAAAGGTGTTAAGAACTCAAAAGAGTAAATGTGTTTAGAGTACTCATGATTGTATTGATAGAAAACAAACATTGTGTAATCATTGAAATTCATTTTGTCTCAACAAAAAGTTAAAATTAAGAAATACTGATTATAAATAGGGTTTGACGGGTTTTCAATCCGGTTTAAAAGAATTCAAATTATGTAAAAATAATTTTTTAACTTTTATTATTTCTTGAAGAACCCGAAGAAAAACTTACTCCAAAGACACTGAAAACTGAATTTTCATTATTTGAGGCAACGAATAAAAGAACCAAAAACTTAGATTTGTTATTTGATGCCCTGAAAACTATAAAACCAAGCTCAGTAGCTAGTGAATGAGTATTTTCAATTTCAGGCAATATTGTGTCCAAAATAAGAACAAGACTTAGCCACCGTTCAGTGTATATTTTATGTTTTTTAAATCCTATTTTCTTAGGAGAAATTAAAATTAGTGAAATAAATATAAATATTATTTGAAATTTGAAATTTTTGTTTGAGTTTTCGTTATTTTGTGTAAGTAATGTGTAATCCTTAATTTTTTTTTATATTTTGACTTTGATATTGATTTTGTTTTTTGTTATTTTATATAAATTAAATAAAATATTTTTCCCTATTCTATTTTTTTTTTTTGACAAAAATTCGAAAACCGGCTAAAACCGGTTTTTCAAAAAGTAGGTTTTTGTATAAACCCTATTTATAAATAAATTTAAAATCATATCAGCATTAAATGAAATTGACAAAATTAAAATCCTTTTGTATTGCAAATAATGTTAAACAATACTTAAAGTAAAATGGAATAGAATGCATTTACTCATTTTTTAGGGAATTTAGTATATCACACTTGTTTGGTTTGTTTCACTTCATTCATTCAACATTATTCAGTCAATTAGGTAACAGAAAATTCTTGAACCTTTCAGGCACACAGATTGCTTGCTGCTACTTTTATTTGTGCTTTTTCAAGGACTATGATTCCTATTTCAATGTTCTATGTACATACAGAAAATAAAAACAATTTTCTCTTGCATTAAGAAGGTGCCTGCATACATGGAGTTAACACTTTAGATCAGATTGTAAATAAAAATTATTTTCGATTTAATAAATTACACATTTCTCTAAGCTATTTAACACTTTAATTTTATAGTTTGTTCTGATTTTAGAAAATATTTAGAAGTTTTCATTTCAAGCAAACAAAAATGTCCTAAATCGTTAAATTTTATTCATTTAAATACTTTAAGATACCACATTTATATTAATCACCTGAAAATTTTAAAAATTAAAGAAATGTTATATTATGAATAACTTATTAGTTATTTGCATGTTAAATGTAATCTAACTAATAAGTTATTTGTAAAAAGGATTTGTAATAAGTTTTTAAAAGATATACTTACTTAGATTTAAAGTTATCTCTTAAGGTGTTATTCATGGAGACTGAAAAATGTGAATGAACTGTAATGTGAATGAATGCAGATATTTTGCAAAATCACAGAAAAACTTAATGAGTGGGTAGATGCTATTAATTTTCTCCTCAATAAACAAACAATAACTGCCCATTTAGAAATTTTTGCTACATCCATCAAAGTTGTGTGTGTGGAGGAAGTTTTATTGACTGTTTATTCAATAAAATATCTTTAACAATAACCACTAATAAAGCCCTTATAAATAAATAACAGTGCACAAGCTTAACCATACTTCTTGAGTCAAACCAGTTCTGCTTGTTAATTTTCAGCAACTAAAATAATGTGTGATGGGAAAATATCCTAAGTCAAAAACATACTTAATACATCTAAAACATAACACATAACTTAACATTATATAAACATTTAATACAAATGTTTATACCATGAACCTACTCACTGTTTCCTAATAATTTAAAGTGAGATTTTCACAACCAAAGCCAGGCATCATTGCATCTAAACCTCTCCCTGCCCCCTCATTTAAAAGAAAAAAAAATTAAAATCAGGAACAAATATGTGAGTGAAAAATCTAGTTTTTAACTAGATAAATGAAATCTATATGTTAACAAATTTAATGTCTGTAATCTAAGTTAAATTAGTAAAAATAAAAAAAGTTAATGAGATTATTTGTATTATAGGAAAATGCTTGCATTCAAAAGCACTTTAAATAAATCAAAACCGATACATTAATTTAAATAAATGACTAACACATCAGTAATTAAATTATTAGTAAATGTCATTAGTAATTGAAGATGTTAAAAGTCAACTTTAAACTATTTAAAAATATAGTTTAAAGAATCCTTACAGGAAAGAATTTGTAAAACAAAATTGAATCAATGAGGTTATGCTGCCCATTAGCAGTATTGTTTCTAAGTATCTGGCTGCATTAGTTAGACTGTCCAAGTCAGAATGCAAAATCGGCGGTAACGATGGGCAAAAGTATGGAAACAATGTTTCCAAGACCATTACTACATTTTAAAAAAAAATTTGAGCTTTTCCCAGAGAAGAAAATTTTTTTAATAATAAACTTCAATTTTATTTTTAAAAAATCAACACTTGATAATTTAAAAGTAAGTTGTATTTATTAATAAATTTTTGTATTCTTATTTTATTGAAAAAGGTAAATAATTAAGCTGTGTTGCATGTTATACGATGAGTAGTGCGAAGGGGTAGGGTTTCAGAACCAGTCAGTTCTAGACCTAGTCCACTTGCCATGCAAAGGACTAGGGAAAACAAAAATGGCACCAAAATTGGAACAAGATTTTTGACTTGGCAAGGATTTGCTCGAATAAGGAAGATGTTCCAATATTAAAACTGACAGACATATTTTAAGAAAATAGTATAAAATTACATTCATCATAGTTAACGATAATCTATAAAGGAAAAGGTTTATTATTCAATGATATGCCAAGTTAATACTGAAAATAATAAAATATGCATGCAGAATGATGCAGTAACAGTTCACAGACACATTTCTTTAAACAAATAAAAATATTCACTAAATAATTCAATACTCCATATTTAAGGGCTTAAAAATTTTATAAATTAATTCACTACCCAAACCGAATAAAAACATAAAATGAAACACAGAAAGTGCAAACTAAGAATAAAAATAAGACAAAACTGGTTTTATACTGTTTTACCAATAATAAACACATTTAATGAGCACCTTGTTTACTTTTATAACTATTTATTTGAATTTATAGATGACTTGTTAAACATTGTGTCATATGATTAAAATCTCTGAATGTAAGTTTTTAATTTTTCTATTATCACTACAAATTCCTCTTTTTTTCTTCTAATTTTTACAATAGTCAATTCAAAATTTCTTCAGATACAGTTACCATGTCTCCTCACCCGCCATAAATCAGGAGTAGATTGATTAAAAATTATGGCAGTTTGTACATACTTAATATAAAAATTGAAATTTGGCTAAATGTGTAGATATCTTTAATATAACTTGAAACAATTCATCCTTATATCACATCTACTCACACTGGCATATATTCACTTAGTTGCATATAGTAATGTAATGACAAATACGAAGTCTTTAACTTAAACTTCATGCACTACAACTTCCATTATATAGATAAATTATCTAAAATCAAACAAATATCAAAACAAAAATAATTAAATTAATATTAAGAATAGGTTAACACAAACATTCATATAAAGTTTGAAATTTGATATACTCACTAACAGATACATTTAAACAGATGAGCAATAACTAAATTAGTAACAAATGTAAAGGTAAGGATACAATGCTTTATCTTTGGCTAAAAGATCTTGATACATCTGTTCATATGAAACACCGAAGTCATAAATATTAGGCTTGTCAGGAGCTGGTCCAGGCAATTTCACTTGGTTCCCAGAACCAAATGAACGCACCTTAAAACCTTTCTTGCTGAAAAGAAAAGAATGCCAATTAAAACTTGAAGTGTGATTAAATAAATAATACAACTATAAGCACAGCTTCAATTAGGGAAGGTCTGAACAACAGAAAAAAAATTAATGCAACAGTACTAAATAGATATTAAAGGTACAGATAAGATTTATAGGTACTTGAACCAGATCATATGGACTATCAATTATTAAGCAGGTAAACATTGCAAAATTTAGTTATCACTTTATACACAACATTCTTTTAACTAGTTTATAATTGAAGAGGTGACAACTTGTACCCACAAATCGGTTAAGATTCCTTATTATCCCAGTTGCTTGCCAAGATGATTTTGCACGAATCCTTGTGGCACAGCTCATTCTCTCAGCTCGGAAAACACGCCTTGACGAGCTACGCTACTAAGGATTGCTCCAATAGTAAGCTAGCCAGTTCAGAAGGTCAAAAGTCAGTACACAATTTTTTTTTGCTGTATTTGCCACTTGACCATGCTTAGATTATCTGTATCTATTCTATATTTAACATGTTTGGTAGCCATACAATTTTCTAATCTCAAATTTTATAGTTTATGTATTTTATTTAAGCTAAATATATTTATACATAGCATATTTATATATATATAAATAGCTTATGATATTAATGTAAAATATATTTACATTAAATCGAAATATATTGCACAGATTTTTTGCACGCGAGTAATTTGTATGATTTTTTAATCTGATTTTTATATATTTTATTTTTGCTTGATATATTTATACATAGCATATTTATACATATATATAGCATAATACATTAATATATAATATATTTATATTAAATTGAATTAGATTGTTAAATTTGAATTTATTTTTATTTTATTTATAGTGATTAAGTCTGTCAATTGAATATTATTTTAGAAAATTTTTACTTTGTAAAAAATTAATTTTTTTTTCACTTCATTACATTACACTAAATAGTTATATTGCCCATTAGCAGTATTATTTCTAAATATCTGGCTGCATTAGTTAGACTGTCCAAGTTGGATTGTAAAATCGGCAGTAAGCATGCTTTTTTTTCAAGAACGACTTTTTATAATAATAAACTTTAATATTTTATAAAATCATCACCAGATATTTACAAGTTTTATTTATTAATAAAATTCTTTACACTATTATTTTATCGAAAAAGGTTAATAAATAAGCTGTGTTACATGTTATCAGATGAGTAGTGTGAAGGGGCGGAGTTTAACCCTATGACGACCAAAGGCCAATTTTGCAGCTTACAGCTAAATTACCTCCTTATCTCCATTCTGGCCCAAAACAAGAAGTGGCTTTTTAGTCCCCCACAGAATATCCCGGCAATTGTACTGAAATTTGTCACTGTGGGATGTGGCCCCACTATCAGCATCAGGTCATAAAATATGCAGGGATCGGTTCTAGACAATAAAAGACCATCGAACAGATAAGAGAACGACTCTGTGGTGATACTGAACTGTTAGTAGAATGACAACCTACCAGGCACTGGGGGGGGGGGGGGGGGAGAGAGACAATTTATGAGAATTTCAGCCGGCCATCTGGACTTCTCAATGTTCAGCCAGCTAGGCCGGTTCTGGCCTTCAAAGGGTTAAGAACCAGTCGTACTCACTTGTCGAACAGAGGGCTAAGGTCAACAATAATGGTGCTGAGGTTGGCATGGAAAAATTGGCTTGGCGAGCAACTGGGGCAATTAGGTAGCTGTTTCCACAAATCAAAAATTAATAGCTTCACATAGGATTGAATGAAAATGAGTCTGGCTTAGTTCAAAGATATACTGATCAGCCAAAAACATGGACCTAGCAAATTCGTTAGCAAGTTAAAAATCTGTTAAATTATATAAGCTTTTTTATAAGTTCATGATAATATGACAAATAGTTTTTATATTTTACTTCATTTGACATAAATATACACACAATTTAAATAACAGAAAAAAATGATTTTCCTACAGAGATTGTGTAACAAAATCCTATATACTACAGTTCTAAAATCTGATCATAGTCCTACAAAGCAACCAGCCCAACCCCCAAGTTATATCAGAATAGGTTAAACTGACTACTTTGCTGCATATTCTGAAAAATGATAAGGAATATATTCTCAATGTAAGTGAATGTTTCATAATTTTTATAAAAAAATGTGTGAGTGCACCAATGAACACATTGCTGAAAACACTAAACACTTGGAACAAAATTATACATATTTTTGAAATTTTACTCATTGCATAAATTAGAAGATGACTTAGAAATAAAACCCTTAAATAAATGCAGAGGCGAGACATTAAATAATGGAATCCGGCTGAAAAGACAAATATTCACCATGAGTAGAATATAAAGCATGTGAAAAAATTACGCGTTTTCGAAAAAAAGTTCTGTGAAGATATTTCACAAAATTACATATAAAATATTAATAATCAGAAGCCTTGTCATTGCTAAAACTAAGCATTCACAGATTCTAGCACCAAGTTCAGAAGAAAAGATCTACCCTCAAAATCACGTACAGACAAACGTAATATGTTAAACAATGTTTACAGTACGAGATATCAGGGATAAAATATAAAGCTGTCCTCGTGTTAAAAAATTCAAGGGTAATTCTTTCTGTCACGATTCTGAATTGTCTATAAAATAACGCCAAACGATGATCCAAGCAGAAAAAAAAAATTTTTTTCGTTGACTAAAGGTATAAAATTGGATTCTGAGGTAAATAAAAGAATGCAGAAGAGAAATTTGCTGACTCGATACCTAAGGAAAGCATGAGCTTCCATACTCCTATTTTGGTTACTTGAGCAAACAACTGCAACCCTTAAGTCAAGAGTCATGTTTATAAATTGTTAGTGTGAAAATAGCATATATTGAAACCTAGAAACTAATAATCACTATAAAAACCACATCAAGCACAAAAATTTCTATCGCTTTGCGACATAGTTCGCATACAGCAGAAGACACGACGTTTGCAATATACAAATAGTGTTGCCAGATTGCCGAAAACTAAATTCCCGAAAATTTGGGAAAACTTTCCCACATAGATTATTTCTAAAATTTTTCCCTGGTGGTGAAATTTCACCAAAGTTTATCAGAATTTTTTACTTCTCATTGAGAAGTCATTTTGAACTGTCTAACATTTTGGTATTTTATCCACATTTTTTACGTCTGTTATCATTGTCGGCTCCAAGAGGGGGGCAATTGCCCCCCCCCCGAAAAAAGCCCTGCGTATTTTTTCATTGTATAAACGTCTAACATTGTATAAACGTAGACCTAATAATAAATGAATTTAAGCTGAGATGATGTTTATTTCTTATAAGTATATATATATATATATATATATATATATATATATATATATATATATATATATATATATATATATATATATATATATATATATCCATATATATATATATATATATATATATATATATATATATATATAATATATATATGATATATATATATATATATAATATATATATGATATATATATATATATCCAGTCCCGAATAAATTCCATAGAAGACAAGCAAAAACAGACCGCATGGATCGTTCCTCGATCCCTCGTTTTCCCGCAATATTCGTTCAGAATATCGCAGCTTTATATTAATTTATCGGATCGATCATTTTTTCATAATAACTGAACCTGAAATACAAATGTCTGGATTGAGCTAGAATGACGCTCTAATTAAACTATGAGCTGAACATTTGAGATGCACGGTATCATATTTTTGTTCTCGCCTGTTTAGCCTGGTTTCGCAGAATCGTACCACTCCCATTATTTGTTCGTCGTTGGTGTTCCTTGATTCTTTAGCCCCTGAAGTATCCTATTTTCGGAAACTCATTCCAAATTCTCCGACAATTCAAGATTTCTGTTCTTATCAGCAATGGCTCACAGTCAGCCGACGTGGGCGGTTCCTGCTGCCCTCTCTGGCTTTTCTGTTTGTTGGCCTTGGGATGGAGGCGCCCTGGTGTTTGGTCTAGGGTGTGAAAAGTTTGATTGCAGCACTCTACACTGGCCGGTGAGGGTTTCACCCGGAAGCAGAACTTCCTGGTGGTCTTATGTCGGACCCATGAAGCTACAGCTGTAGCTTCATGGTCGGACCCCATCCAGTGCAATGAAATGGTTCTAGTTACAAACGATTCACGGCTGACGCTTCTTTATACTCTCACACAATACCCGATACCAAAAGGAATTCAATTTGCAACACAGAAAAAATATTGTTTACTTCTGGAGAGAAAACCTCCAAAAAACAAACGAAGATAAAAGATGTTTATTTGAATCAAAATTTCTGTGTACCTACGTGTATTTCTGTTTTTATTATTATTATCTTGGATTTCAGTACAACTTTGTAATTTTATCTCCAATTACACTACAGGTATGTATGCATTTATGTATGTAAGTAAATATATTTTAGGGATATCAAACTTTAAGGAATGTTAATACTTTTTTGTATGTTCCCGCATCTATCGTTTTCCCGCATACATCGTTTAGTTCAGTCAGTCCCTTCGAAAATGATAGAGATTCACTGTATATATATATATATATATATATATATATATATATATGTAAAGGATTTAGTGGGAAAAGAATGATTATTCTAAATTTAAAGGGGGCTTGGGAATTAAATTATATTCGTGGCGTAATTCGCCTCTAATTGTTCTTATTCAAAGACGCAAATTGGGAAAGGGAAATTCCCTTTTTATTATATAATCTTCGCGCGCCTCTGAGTTCTGCGGTCGAGGAGGAACGTTTACATTTTATTTAGCCTTGAAAGATGTCTGTTTCGGGCTCTGCGCATGTCCAAGGAGAGTTGGCGCGCGGAGATGCCCGCGAATTTGGTTAGAGCGTGGGATAGAAGTCGATGCTATCAGATGTGTTTCGCCGCGGCTCTAAAAAAAAAATGGCGAACGACTAAATGCGTAGATCTGGAGAGGTGGTATTATGACAAAGAATAAAACTGGATTAAATTGAACTGATGCCTGCTCAATCATTGATTGGATTACTTTTGCTACACCACCGGATATACCATGACTGCCATAATTTGTAAGATGACGGGCGTAGCCCTACGCGTGACATATATATATATATATATATATATATGTAGAAAATTGATTTGTGAGAGATGGAGACTTCGACCTGAACGAATTTTATTCCGTTGGGCTTAAGCGTCCAATAGGAAAGTTTTGCACGCGCATGACGTCACCTTTTCGGAGAGAGCATTAGGAGCTCACTCGCAGACCCCCCGCTGACATGGACGAGTAAAGTCGTGCCTTTCCCGCGTCGCGTTTTTATAGAATTCGCTAAACGAATTGGGATATTTCGGAGTCCCCATCTCACAGGTGAACCATGCTCTGTAGTAAAACCTTAATTTACCTTCCTCGTAAATTTGTAAATTGTAAATAGCGTGATGTCTTTCCTTTATGTGTTTAAAAGTAAATAAAATGTTAGTTTAGATATTAATCTTTTTATTCCTTTCGTATAATTCTTTCCGTAAAGTTACTTACCCCTAGACGCCGTCCTACAAATTGGGGCCCCGGCCCGGATTAAAACCTGCTTCTTTACATTAGGCATTTGCCTAGGAACATCCTTACTTTTACTTTCGTTTTCGGTTTAAAGAATTTTATACTTTTACTTCCGTTTTCGGTTTGAAATAATTTTATTTTTAACTAAGAGCATTTTTTTCCTTTCCGGTTCACCTTTTTTCGGTTTTCGCTCACAGATCAACGTCCTATGCTAATGTATTTTTTTAAGGGGACAGTGTACGTTCAGATTCAACTTTTTTATTTTACATTATATCTATATGAAATTTTAATCCTGACTATAGTTTAATATTTGCAATATAAACGACATAACAAAAAAATTCTAGTTTATTTAGAAAAAAAAATTTAATTAAAAATTTTTAAAAATTAATAAAATTTTAAAATGTCCCTTGCGCTAAAATTTATACTTTTTTATAATAATTTTACTTTTTATTTATTTATTATACCATAATGAAACATTCTGTGCATTGAATTACAAATATCTCAATATTTTATTTTTTAAAAGTAGTGAAACCGATTAATGGATGAATTTTTTTCAAAAATTTCACTTCTTTGAATATAAACAGTCACTTTTTATAAGTTACTCTTCTTTAAAACAAAAATGCATGCACAAATTTATTAATGTATGTATAAAGATAATGTATGGTAAATATCGTGTAATTTGAAGCAAAAATATAGCGCGTATCACATTTTAAATTTGCATTATCGAGAAAAATTTCATTTTGAGAAAATTGCATACAAAGATAAATTTAAAGGGCAAAAGTGTATTGTTTATAAACATATAAATGCTAATAACTTCGATAAAAATTATCGGATTTTGATGCGAATTTTTGCATTTGGTACATTTTGATTTGTAGAACAATATAGCATGAAAAACAAAAATTCGATGCTTTGGTCAATTTTTGCCGATTTCAACGTACACCGTCCCCTTAAGTCCACAGCTAACAGATTCGCCAAAGAAATCAGCCCGCCAGCGAAAGAGGGACAGCAAATCAATCGCCGAGAAATCGCCATCGCCAGGTCAGTGATGTTTATTATTAAGCCAAGGAAACAATCGCCAATACATTGATTGTATTAACATAGTCATATTATTCGAGAGATATTACAATTACGTTGTATGAAATATATAAGTGTCGAAATTTCATTTGAATATTTATCTTTCCATGTTTATAAATTAAGAATAGTCTATATTTAAATATTTAACCTTTTTCTGATATCAATTAACCCATTTTTATGGTATACAGCCTTGTTCGATATAGAACATTGAAAAGCTAAAGTTTTTCCCTCAGAGTGTTTGTTTGCTATCAGATGTTAACAGTAGAGTAATAAAATAAAAAAATCATTTCCGCTCGTTCGCAGACATTAGGCGAATTGCTGTCGCGACAGGTGTTTATCTTTCTCTCTCTGTTTAGTCTAATGCTGAGAAAGGATGTTTTGCATTTTGTGTGAAACCATGAGTTCAAATAATGTTCTTTTATCGCAACGAAAAAATATATATATATTTTAAAAGTTGTTTATGAATAATTGGGTATTGTGAATAATTGAAAAGTTGTTTATGCATATGTTTTTAGTGCCATTTTCGGATTTCAGAAGTTTCTAATATTTGTTTGTTTTATTCGAATATCGTAAGAGATTGCATTTAATTGTTCACGTTTTATCTTTCTTCCTGGTTGAGCAAGAGTTTTTTTTTTAAGTGCGACTAAATAAATTTCTCACATTGAGAATAAGTTTTGAAGAAATATTGAACTAAGTTTTAAATTAAATTTGTTCTCTGGGTTACCACTCTGATTTATTTTTATACGAAATGGCATTCCTTCTCTCTAAGAAAAGGGAAGACCTGATAGAACTTGCCTCAGAATTGTCGTTAAGTATCCAAGAGGGTTCAACTAAACTTCGAATAAAAGAACTGATCGTGAAAAGTCCAAATTACGTAGAGGAAGATGTCAAAATACTGATCGATAGCATAGCTGAGGAACGCGTACGCCGAGAAGCAGAAGAAAAAGAAGAGAAATTACGCCGAAAAGCAGAAGAAAAAGAAGAAAAATTACGCCGAGAAGCAGAAGATAGAGAAATTGAACAGAAGCGAGAAGAGCGAGGACATGAACTCGAGAAATTACGAATACAGGCTCAACAGAGTGTCAATACGACGAACAACGCCGAAAACGTCCAAGCGCCGAATAAATTGATTCACGAAACTTTCCATAAGTTTAATATGAAGGATGACATCAGCTTAAACCTCACCTTATTTGAACGGCACGCAGAATTGCTATTTTTGCCGAAGAAAGATTGGGTACAGAGACTGATAGGATTGATACCCATTGACGTTGCTCATCTGATCGCAAGAGAACCAGCGGATAAATGCAATGATTACGACCACGTCAAGGATTTACTATTGAAAAGATTTAAGTTGTCTCCGGAAAAACTTCGTCAACTATTTGTATCTCACCAAAAATCTGATGAGCGACCATGGCAAGATTTTCATTACGAACTGCAGACGTATTTCGACGGATGGACTTCCGGTTTGAAAATAGAAACCTTCGATCAACTACGAGAGTTAATTATAGCCGATCAAATTAAGAAGAAAGCACCTTACGAGTTTCAGCAACATTTTCTAGACGAATGGTCTACTATTAACTCACCTTCCGAACTAGCTAAAAAATTTGAAGAATATGAAGATGTCCGAAGAACATTAAAACCGAAGTCATCCAACTCATTCGCGAAAGGAAAATATGAAGCCAGAGGATCTAACGATACTTATTCTCGAAGACCTGAATATTTCCAAATTGGGAACAATAGGCATGAAAAGAAATACTTTCAATCGAACGGAACTCCTTACGTCGGAAGAAATAAGCAACTAATCTGTAGCTACTGCAAAGGACAGGGTCATTATGCCGTAGATTGTACAAAGCGACCCAAAATCCCAAACATTAATAAATCTGCAAGCTCTCCGGTTCAAGTCTGCTCACGAATCTCTCAAGAAAGTGTTAAAACGAAGAAAATAACCATGGGTAACAAGACTTTTGAAGCTCTCGTCGATACAGGCAGATCAGCGACGCTCATTCGTGAAGATATGTGCGAAGGAATAATCGAACCCTCAGAACTCTCGAAAGACATAGTAGTGTTATCTGGATTAGGGAAGTACGAAGTCAAAACAAAAGGGTCGTTCCAACGGAAAATTGAATTGGATGGAAAAGAATATTCCCTCACGTGACACATCGTACCTACGCCGTGTTTAGAATTTCAGGCAGTAATCGGATCAGATATTTTGGAACAAGCCTCCGTCTTCTTCGACAAAGAAAGTGTTCAGTTCCGTAAATATGAAGATAAAACTTGGTTCATGCACACGCAAGTATACGAAGCGAAAACTGAAGACGAAATTGAAGTCAAACATGTTAGCAATCCACGAATAAGAAAAGAACTGTTTGAATTGATCTCCAACTATGAGCCAAATAAGACCGAAACGACAAACGTGTCCATAAGGATTATTTTGAAAGATGATATACCAGTTTACCAGCCTGCACATCGCTTATCCTTTACCGAGAACCAAGCAGTCAACAAGCAAGTCGACGAATGGCTTGAACAAGGAATTATAAGACCAAGCTCATCCGAATACGCGAGTCCAATTGTGCTAGTCAAGAAAAAAGATGGCACCACTAGATTGTGTGTGGACTACAGAAAGTTGAATCGGAAATTAGTCAAGGATCGTTTTCCATTGCCGTTGATAGAAGACGTATTAGATAAACTCCAAGAAGCCAAGGTGTACACTACGTTAGATTTGAGAAATGGATTTTTCCATGTCGATGTCAATGAAGACTGCAAACATCTCACTTCCTTCGTTGTTCCGGACGGACAATTCGAGTTCAACAAAGTACCTTTCGGCCTAAGCACTAGTCCCAGCGTATTCCAAAGATATGTGTACAGTATTTTTCGAGAACTAATGCGAAAAGGTATTGTAGTAATTTACATGGTCGATTTGATAATTCCGGCAAAAGATGAAGAAGAAGGTTTAGAAAAACTAAAGAAAGTGTTTGAAGTTGCTTCGAAGTATGGCTTAGAAATTAAATTTGAGAAATGTCGATTCCTAAGTAGGAAAGTCGAATTTTTGGGTCACGTCGTCGAAAACGGAACAATACGCCCGTCAGTTGCGAAGATGATAGCCGTCAAGAAGTTCCGAGTGCCAACAACGGTCAAGCAGATACAAAGTTTTTTAGGATTAACCGGCTACTTTCGAAAATTTATTCCCGCGTACTCTAAAATAGCGAAACCTCTGAGTGATCTAACAAGAAAAGACAATCCATTTGTATTCGAACAAGCCCAAATTGAAGCATTCGAAAAACTCAAGAGACTATTAACTGAAAGTCCCGTTTAAAGCATTTTTCAGCAAGGGAAAAGGACCGAACTACACACCGATGCAAGCCAACAAGGATATGGCGCTGTTTTGCTCCAGGAAGCGGATGACGGAAAATTACACCCTGTTCAATACATGTCGCAGAAAACTACTCCAGCCGAGGAGAAATACAGTAGCTATGAACTGGAAGTTCTTGCTGTTGTCACCGCTTTAAAGAAATTTCGAATCTACCTTCTAGGGCAACATTTCAAAATCATAACGGACTGTTCAGCTTTTCAAAAGACTATGGACAAAAAAGATTTAGTTACTCGTATAGCGAGATGGGCATTACTGTTGGAAAATTATGATTACGAAATTGTGCATCGACCCGGCCAGAGAATGCAACATGTAGACGCTTTAAGCCGATACCCCGTCGCCATAATTACAAGCGATACTCTCACCGCCAGATTGAAAAGAGCTCAACAAGGAGACGAAAACACTCAAAATTTTAAATCACTGATTGAAACAAACCCTACTTCAGACTTCTTCATTAAAAACGAAATATTATACAAATACGTAGATGGCCGTGAATTAATAGTAGTACCAAGAGATATGCAAACTGAGCTAATCAAGCTAGCTCATGAGAAAGGACACTTCGCAGCTGCAAAAACAGAAGAAATAGTTAAACGAGAATTTTTCATACCTAATTTAAGCAGACAAGTGCAAAACGTGATCGTTAACTGTGTACCGTGTATTTTAACCAACAGAAAGAGTGGGAAAAAAGAAGGTTTCCTATACCCTATTCCGAAAGAAGATGTACCGTTAAGCACCTATCACGTAGATTTCATTGGTCCAATGCCCTCTACCAACAAAAGGTACCAACATATCCTCACAATAGTCGACGCCTTCACGAAGTTCACCTGGCTGTATCCCGTAAGATCTACCACCGCAGAAGATGCCCTCGATAAATTGAAATTGCAACAAAAGACTTTCGGCAATCCCCAAAGAATAATAACAGATCGCGGTTCTGCTTTCATCTCCAAAGTGTTTAGTGACTATTGTACCGAAGAGAACATCCAACATCTGCAGATCACCACTGGCGTACCGCGAGGAAACGGTCAAGTGGAGAGAATCCACCGAACTCTTATCCCTGTTTTGACCAAGATGTCCATCGTCGATCCTACCAAGTGGTACAAATTCGTAGACCCATTGCAAAGAATTCTAAACAGCACTTCCAACCGAAGTACTAAATGGTCTCCATTTGAACTATTAACTGGCGTCATCATGAGAAATAAGGAGGACCTTCACCTAAAAAATCTGCTAATGGAAGAGCTGGTGGAAGAATTTCAAGAGCAAAGAAACCAATTACGACAAGATGCTAAAAAAAACATTCAGAAGATCCAGGCTGAGAATAAAAGAACCTACGATAAGAAATGCAAGAAGGCCCCTGAGTATCAGCAGGGAGATCTAGTAGTCATCCGAAGAACGCAATTTGGAACAGGCTTGAAGCTAAGGCCTAAATTTTTAGGACCATATAGAGTTATCGAAGTAAAGCCTAGAGATAGATACGAGTTAGAGAAAGTAGGTAACCACGAGAGTCCTAGATTGACCTCCTCGTCTGCCGATCTAATGAAATCCTACTCACCAGGATGAGGGATTAAACGTTTTTTCTTTTTATTCACAATTGTTTACTGTGTTTTTATTTTATTTTTGTTTATTGTATTTCCTCATTGTAATTCATTTGCGCGAATTGTATGGTTATTTCTCATATCTAAATCATTTCGGAAATTTTGATGTACATTTATTTAGTGATGTTTTAAGCCAATCGTTTTATGTAAAGTCAGATCACTGAGGTCAGTGATTCCAGGCTGGCCGAACTTGTAGAAAATTGATTTGTGAGAGATGGAGACTTCGACCTGAACGAATTTTATTCCGTTGGGCTTAAGCGTCCAATAGGAAAGTTTTGCACGCGCATGACGTCACCTTTTCGGAGAGAGCATTAGGAGCTCACTCGCAGACCCCCCGCTGACATGGACGAGTAAAGTCGTGCCTTTCCCGCGTCGCGTTTTTATCGAATTCGCTAAACGAATTGGGATATTTCGGAGTCCCCATCTCACAGGTGAACCATGCTCTGTAGTAAAACCTTAATTTACCTTCCTCGTAAATTTGTAAATTGTAAATAGCGTGATGTCTTTCCTTTATGTGTTTAAAAGTAAATAAAATGTTAGTTTAGATATCAATCTTTTTATTCCTTTCGTATAATTCTTTCCGTAAAGTTACTTACCCCTAGACGCCGTCCTACATATATATATATATATATATATATATATATATATATATATATATATATATATATATATATATATATATATATATATATAACCCCAAAAGCCGACGTTGCCCCCCCCCCCAAAAAAAAAAACAACTCTGGACTGGAACCGCCCCTGTTTGTTATAAACTTGTGAAAGTTCCTGAAAGTAGACTTCCGGGCCAAGAAAAGAGAAGGTGAATTAGCTGCTAACGTGGCTCATTTTTTTTTATATTCTATACCATGAATTGAAATATCTTAAAAACTGTTTGTTCCTTGCCCAAGTTTTAGGCTTTACATTTCACGTAGGGCAGAAAAAATATTATATCATTTCTACTCAGAATTCATTGCCATCTCGGGACAGAATAAAGGAAGGACAATAACAACAAAAAAAGATTTTATGTTTGTAATTCATTTTGTATATTATACAAAATGAATTACAAACATAAAATCTTTTTTTGTTGTTATTGTCCTCCCTTTATATTCCTTGTTCATTTTAATGTAAATTAATGTTATTTTTATTTATTTCGGAGAAGATACGGATTGGAATTGGAGGAGGAAGCATAGAAATTGGTTTGCTAATTACAGATGCAATGAAATTAGAATCATGTTTAGAAACCATAACATTGAGAAAGGAGTGTTTGTTATTGACCTCAACTACAAAAGTAAATCAGTTTTGCGGAGAGTTAACAACAGAGTTTATTTGCTCAACTGGCGTCAGCTTTTTTTTAACTTTTCATCGGTTTTAGCTTAAGGAACAAAAGCAACATAAGAGCAAATGAGAAAAAAACTGTCTGAGAACTGCGAAAAACGTCTTTCAAAAAGTAATTATCGTTACGAGTTAGGGGCCAACTTGGCGTGTTATAGTCAGCGTGCGATGTTTTGGAGTTCGCGTGATTTAAAACTGTGGTTTAGCACGTTCACGCGTCTACCATGGAGTAAGAAATAAGTTCTGCTATAGGGTATATTGTTGGAAAATGGTTTGGTTGAGCGGTGTGACATCTCGGGTTTTGTTTCCCAGGTGATTAAGAGGATGGAATAAAAATTTCAGTTGAAGCGTTGTTCTTGTAGCGCTAGGTGACAGATTCGAACGGGTGTTTTATCGTCGAGACTGAAGGGAGATCTTGTTAGGAAAAAAGGATTTAAAGGTCGTATGTTATTATTTAATAACTGTTATACGTGTTTTAATAACATTTGTATTTAATTTCCTGACTGTCAAGCAAAATTATAGGTGCTGGAATTTGTTGACTTCCAGCGAAGATTTGTAATATTATTTCTGCCTACTGCTGCAAGAAATAAAAAGAACTGTTTATAAAATCTCTATTTTTCTTTTGCGGTAACTGGCATATTTATTTCTGTTCTTGAAATTCACTTGTAAAATTATCTTTCCGTACCACGGATTTGGTACAATTTTGGTGTCAGAAGCGGGATAATTTTAAGTGAATGCCAGTTACTCGAAAAATGGAGGAATAGTTAAAATTAATTTTAGAAAAGATTGGCGAAAGCCAAAATCAGTTAGAATTAAAAATTGGCGAAAGCCAGAATTTTCTCGCCAATCAATTAAAAGAGGAAATTGGTGAAAGCCAGATTCAGCTCGCCAAGAAATTGGAAACAGGTCTTGGCGAAATTAGCGAGAGCCAGGAACAGTTAAAAACCACTATGGGCGAAAATTTTAATGAAACAGAAGAACGCGTCGCCACTATTGAGTCGAAACTCAAGGCTACGGTTGAGACTGTTGAACAGAAAATTAGAGAGGCCGTTAAGAAGCAAATGATCGGCTTAGAAAAAAAGTTCGCGGAAGAGTCAGCGCCAGTTACTGTACCTTGCTACTCTGACACTAGTGTCGAGGAAGCGTACCCGGTGTCGAAATCGTCCCGCCCTGCCGTAAAAGTGTCTACCTACGACGGCAAAACGTCTTGGCAGGTGTTTAAAACACAGTTTAATATGGCGTCGACTGCCAATGGCTGGGATATTGCAAGGAAAGCTTGCCAATTGGCTATTTCACTCCGTGGCGAGATTGCCGGTGTGCTGCAAACCATCGCTGTAGAAAAACAATTAAATTTTGAGGCCTTGTCGAGTGCTCTCGAAATGCGTTTTGGCGAGAAATGCCGTAAAGAGTATAGCTGCTTACAGCTGAAGTCTCGCTAACATAAATCAACAGAGACACTTCAGGAACTCGCTTCGGCTATTGAGGGTTTAGCTCAATTAGCTTTTCCGGAATGTCCGACGGAAGTAAAGGATAACCTAGCTTTGGAATACTTTGACGACGCCATACGCGATCCGGAGAGTCAACGGGCTCTTAGAATGGCGAACATCAAAGACTTGAAGTCAGCTTTGGTGTACGCGATAAAGTTCGAGGCTGCTCAGAGGGCCACACGCCATGACCGTCAACTAGTGAGAGGGGTGACCGCCGCCGAAAACGACCCAATAGCCGCCCGTTTTGAAGAAATGGAAAAATGAATCGGCGCCTTGGCAGGGTTGAATTCGAATATGCCGCCAAGAAGAAATCCATTAAAGTGCTGGACCTGCTGGCGTGAGGGGCATCTCAAAAGGAATTGCCTAGTGCACCAAACTGACGAATCAAGACGCCAAGGCCCAGGGAAATTAGTTCCCGGCCATCTGAATTGGCGAAGGCAGCCGGATGAGGAGAAGCCCTCTTGCAATACACTGAATGTGTCGTCGATGCATCACGAAGAAAACAGGTCGTTTGTTGAAGGTTTTGTAAACGGTCAACCGTGTAGCATGTTGGTTGACACAGGTGCTAACGTTACCATCGTCAGGACAGACATAGCCCAAGAGCTTGGCGAGAAGCTACTGTTCACGCCGCCAAACATCACTTTGCGGACCGTGACCGGGGGTAAAATTAAGATGAATGGAAAAGTTGCACTCCACATAAGCATCGGGAATAATAGTTATCGGCATACGGCATATGTTGCTGATATTGTTGACCCGATGATTCTCGGGTTTGACTTTTTAACCAGAAATAATTTCGTAATAGATTTCAATTCTAACTAAATTATAGCCACTCAAGATAGCACGATTACCTCCATGCCGGACAATAGTAGAAGAGGTCTTTTTGCTGCCGCAACTCTTGTGGACCAGTCGAAAGGTACGGTCTCCGCCAAGATTGCCGATGTCAGCAATAAAGACAAGAAAATTCAGAAAAATGAAATGTTGTCAACTTATACCCCGGTTACCGGAAAAAGTAGAAAGTGTGACCTGCCAGTCGTCAAGCGCTCTAATTTGACCGCAGATGTATTGAAGAGTGCGGAATTTATTGATCAACGAAGAATGGAAGCAGAGAAATTCCTCATTGAATTCGAGGCCGTGCTCGCCCGTGCAAAAGATGTGGGCCTCACGAACTTGACGCAACACCGAATTGTCACGAAGAACTACACCCCGGTCAAGCAGCATCCCAGAAGGCGTCCTTTGACGAAGCAAGGTCAGCGTGGCCAGCGACAGAATGAGGAGGCGTTACGACGCGACAACGACAGACCATCAGTTCCAGGAAGGAACCGTAGTTCGGCTGTGGAGTCCCGTTCGCCGGGAGGGTCTACCTCCTAAGCCACAGTTCCGCTGGAGAGGTCCAATCGTCGCCGTCAAAAGAATCAACGACGTCGTTGTGTGAACTCGAGTGTCTGCAATCAGCAAAGCGAAGGTCGTACACTCGCTCCTTACTATGGGATGTGAGTGGGCCCTGAAGTATTTGAGGATACCCGAGCCACGGCTCGTAGGCTGTTAACAAGTAGATACAGGCTACCCATTTTTATTTTCTTTTATTAATGTTGCAACTGTTATTCTTATATGTTTATTTATTTAGTTTATTATGATATATGTTTTATGTTTATTTATGTAAAGTTGTATATAGTAGTAGCATTTTAGGACCGTTGTTGTTAGTGTAAGGACTGTCCGGGACGTTCAGTCTTTTAGAGGAGGGGGCAATGTTACGAGTTAGGGGCCAACTTGGCGTGTTATCGCCAGCGTGCGATGTTTTGGAGTTCACGTGATTTAAAACTGTGGTTTAGCACGTTCACGCGTCTACCATGGTGTAATAAATAAGTTCTGCTATAGGGTATATTGTTGGAAAATGGTTTGGTTGAGCGGTGTGACATCTCGGGTTTTGTGTCCCAGGTGATTAAGAGGACGGAATAAAAATTTCAGTTGAAGCGTTGTTCTTGTAGCGCTAGGTGACAGATTCGAACGGGTGTTTTATCGTCGAGACTGAAGGGAGATCTTGTTACAAAATGATTTAAAGGTTGTATGTTATTATTTGATAACTGTTATACGTGTTTTAATAACATTTGTATTTAATTTCCTGACTGTCAAGCAAAATTATAAGTGCTGGAATTTGTTGACTTCCAGCGAAGATTTGTAATATTATTTCTGCCTACTGCTGCAAGAAATAAAAAGAACTGTTTATAAAATCTCTATTTTTCTTTTGCGGTAACTGGCATATTTATTTTTGTTCTTGAAATTCACTTGTAAAATTATCTTTCCGTACCACGGATTTGGTACATTATTTAGACATGAGCAGCAGGGTCAAACGAGGTCCCGCTAGAAAAAAAAATATGGCTAATCACTTAGATGTTTTTTTGTATAATCGGATTACTTGGATGATATAATCAAGATATCGTGATTTTCCGCTTATCAAAAGAAGTGTAGGAGATCACTTATATGATATTAAAAATAATTTTAACTGAAAAAGTAAATGGTTCGGATTTGGCTAGATCAGTGGTCGGCAAACTCATTAGTCAACAGAGCCAAATGTCAACAGTACAAAGATTGAAAGTTGTCTTGAGAGCCACATTTTTTTTAAACACAAACTATATAGGTAGCTGCATTGTTATTAATTTAATTAGGATACTCCAAAGGTGGCCTTTGCTAAAAAAGTCCTCAATCTGAATGAGGTACTTTCGCTGAGGTCGACCCCTTCCAACTCTTCCATCCACACCCGTCTTGTATGCTCATTCGTTCATCATCTCTGTATGTCTAAACCATCTCAACATACCTTTCTCAATCCTCGACACTACATTTTCTTTCACTCCACAGCGCTCCCTAAAATTAACTTAAAAAACTGTATTTGAAGTTTTATGTCTTAGTTAAACTATAGGTATGTCGAATAAAACTTGATATCATACTTAATATCGATATTATTTATTGATAAAATTAAATTGTAAAGTATCCATAAAATTAAATCATAACAATGACAGACAAACACCTATATGAACAATGGCCTCGCATCTCCTAGTTCAGGGATGGCGAACCTTTTTCCAACGCGTGTCAAAAAATGTCTTGAAACCGTAGAACTTAAAACCGCGTGTCACACAAAAAAAGTTTTTTTCTTTCTTTGGAAGACCTTTGGAAATTTTAAAAAAATATACGATATATATTTAAAACAAAAAACAAATTTAACTTTTTATTATGATTTGTTTAAAACCATCAGTATCAGGAAGAAAATAAGTACAAAAATTATCGAACTTAATGTGACACTTGTTGATGTCTTTCGGACGATAATTTATTTATACGTGGTTCGATATTTATAACTTTTAATCGTACACACGCAGCGGACAAGTCGATGCCGAGGCGATTTCTATTCTTACTTTTAATAAAATTCATTGTCGAAAACAACTTTTCGCAAACGTAGGTTGATCCAAACATTGTCAAAGGATCTCTTGTTAAGTTTTTCATCGACATTAGCGAATTAGGCAACGAGTTCCCTTCAGTTAAAATAATATTTTCAGTGCTTGTTGTTAAAATATATTCGTCACAATTTTCCAGATCTTGCAATTTCTTTTTCTAAGCTTACGTTTAGTTCTGCAAATTTATTCCTCCGTAGAACACTGTTGTGCAATTCAACCATTTCCGTTTCTAAGTTATCAATTTAAAGCCAATCGAAAGAGGATAATTTAAGATTCCTCCATTTCTGGAAATTGGGAGAATCTTTCGTCAAATAGTATTTCTTTTGAAAAAATTAATTTCAAGCAATTATTTTTTAAAAATTATTTCTAGTACAAATTAGATTATAGATCTCTCAATCCGACGAATGAAAATCAAAATTTGAAAAGTTAAATGGATGTTAAAACAATGTGATCGTCTCGCGTGTCGTTTAAAATTGCTTCGCGTGTCACTGCGTCTCGATGAATTTCTCTCAAAATAGCAACAAACCCGTGTCTTACGACGGTCATACTTTTCGCCCCATCTGTTGAAAAAGAGGCAATTTTATCGAGTAGAATATGATGTTTTTCAATGCACTTAATTACAGCATTTGCTATATCCTCTCCACGTGTTTGACCTTTGAGTGACAATAATTCTAAACGTTCTTCTTTAGGACCCGTAGATGAAATAAATCGTACAAAAAGTGAAACTAGCGCTGTATCATTTATGTCACAAGACTCATCAACTGCTATTGATAAAGCTGAAACTAATTTAAGATCTTCGACTTGTTGGTTGGTTATATTCGAAGACCATTTTGACTAGTCTAGTGTTTTCTACGGGGACACGCTCTCGGAAGTAATACATTGTAAAACACGATGCAAAGATACAACTTGACGATACGCGTTGACATTTAATCTTTCTAGAAATGTTTTCTCATTAAGTCGATTCAGAGCACTCGCCTAAAGATAAAGACACATAAACACCAACTAAGTGTGTGATAATTACAAGATTAAAAAGAACTTTTTATGTACCATGTTTTTAAATTTTCTGTTGAATCATATAAACTTGACAATTCTATTAATAAATACTTTTTAAAATTTTTTGATCAACTATCCCATCAACTTGAAAGAAAATAAAGTTAATTGAAAGTTAACTTGCGTTTAACTTTTCATGCCCGTCCCAGCCGAAAGATGGCTGTACCAGTCTACAAAACAAAATTAACTGAAAAAGAATTCAATTCTGCGTAAAGATGGCTAAACGTATTAAAATAATGCATTGTCATTGTTGCGTACTTAAATATCAATCGGTTCGGGAAAGAAATACATCGATAGTCAAACACAACAACTAACTTTATTCGTATCTTACAGGCGACGGTAGAACACACACAGCTCTTCTATTTGGTTATGCTCAAGCACAATGCGCATTGCGTAAGGCGAGATCTCTTCTGTTGCCACATACACTTCCACCTTTTGAGTGGGTAACTATACACTCAAAATAAACATACACAGAATGATATATATAGCTTACAATACTTATACAAATAACATACATTTGAACACATAATAAAAAGAAGTGAAACCGAGTAAAGTGAATTTTGAAATAAAATAGTCTGAATACAAAATTACCTTAAAAGTGTTTTAACAATTCCGCCACTACTAGTTGTTAAAGGCGTAGGCTTGTCATAATCGTCTGTTATTGCATTTTCCAGTTCTAATCTGTACAATCTTTGAACCGGTCTTAATAATTCTGAATTATTAGTTTTTATAAGCGCTAGTCTTATTTGGCCATCTCGACCAGGTATAACCTTTAAAACACGAGCCAGGTTCCAAAAAGAACGTTTTTTATTAGTATCTTCAAGCAGGACAATTTCTCCCACCTTAAGTGGTTTGTTTTTATAGCATTTTAAGGCATGCTGCCGTAACTGCCCTAAATACTCTGAACGGAATCTAACTCTTAATGTTTCTCTTAGCCTTTGCAAATACTTTGTTCTTTTACTCAATTTCACTTTATCCACATTATCAATATCTGGTACACCTGAATGCGGAGTTTCGTGCAAGAATTTTTCAGGGGTTATAGGAAAGTCATCATCAATGTCTTCTGATACATAGGTAAGAGGTCTGGAGTTAACAACTCTCTCACAGTCGCACAGTACAGTAAGTAATTCCTCGTAATCAAGACAAGCTTGACCCAATATTTTTCTTAAGATTTGTTTTACAATTTGAATTAAGCGTTCCCACCATCCGCCCCACCAGGTTGCGGATGGGGGATTAAACTTCCATTCAATTTTTTGTTCTGCAGCTTTAAAACGGAGACCATCCCAGTCAATAGCTCGCAAAAATTTATCTGCACGTTTGAAATATTTTCCATTATCTGAGTATATGGTCCTAGGTCGCCCTCGACGAGCGATAAAACGCCTTAAAGATTGAAAAAAGGTTTCAGTGGATAACGAAGTTATCAATTCTAAGTGGACGGCCCGATATACAGAACAAGTAAAAAGTACAATATATGATTTTCGACCATCTTTCAAATACAATGGACCAGCAAGATCACATCCTACTATTTCAAACATACATGCATCGCGAACCCTATCACTTGGTAAATTTCCTGGGATTGTCTCACATTTTTTAGCTTTGAATTTTTGACATCTTACACATTTTCTTATGCAATTTCTTATTGTCTTACGTGATTTTAAAATCCAAAAATTTTCTCGTAACTTTGACATTAACAATGAAGTACCAGCATGTAATAAATCATTATGCACACTTATTATTAACAATTTTACAACAGGATGATCAGAAGGTAATATGATAGGAAACTTAAAATCATATTTATCATCTCTATAAGCAACCTTTGATTGAGCTCTTATAAGACCATGACAGTCAACTATTGGTCTAAGTTGTCTTAATTTGTCATCATTTTCTCCCTTAAAAGATTCCCTTTGAATCAGTAGCATTAACGCTTTCTCTCCTCTTTCCATTTCATGCACAGATAAGTCCTTTGAGAGATTTTTGTCAAATTTCCTTACATTGTTATAAAATCTAAAAATCCAAGATAACATTCTTACAATTTTCTTAAACGAAGAAAAATATTTATAATACCATTTATGATTTTCATCATTTTTCACCAATGTCACGATGACAGTTTTACGAATTTCAGCATTGATTAAGTCCTCATTTGGGTCCTCATACGACTTCGGCCAATCTCCTTCCCTTTCGCGCAACCAGTCCGGTCCCTCCCACCATTTTCGTTCAACTAAATGTTCTGCAGAACATCCTCTAGATAATAAATCGGCGGGGTTAAGAGAACCTGAGATATGGTGCCACATTGCATTAGAGGTCAAAGAACGAATCTCTAGAACGCGATTATGAATAAATGTTGCCCAATTTTGATCTCGTTGAATCCAACATAAAGCCGTTGTCGAGTCAGTCCAGCAATAAATATTTACCCCCTCTAAATTAAGATCTTTGAGTACGGAAGATAACAACCTAGCCCCTATACTACAAGCTAAAAGTTCTAAGCGAGGTATGGTAATAGGTTTTAAAGGGGTTACTCTAGATCTTGCCTGTACTAAACTAATTCTGACCCCATTGTCATTTTCGACTCTTAAAAAAACACATGCACCATATGCCCTTTTACTGGAGTCGCAAAAAAGATGTAAGCTTATTGAGTCATCAGTGGATTGGAGACCGAACCATCTAGATATACTTATACTTGAAAGCAAATGCAATCTTTTATTCCATAATTTAAATTTTTGGGCTAAATCCTCAGGAAGGACATCATCCCATTTAATTTTTAAGTTCCAGGTTTCCTGCAAAATAAATTTTGCAATTAACACCACTGGAGCCGTATAGCCTATAACATCAAATACTTGGTTGGTTACGGCTAAAACCAGTCTTTTTGTGATCGGGGTATCGATAGCCTCTTCCACTTTGCATGATAACGTATCAGTGCTGGGTGGAAAAAAATGGGTTTTGTTTTTAAAAGTTTTATAAGATTCAAGTTATAATATTAGCAGGGTTTGCTTACTAATTAGTTATTAGCCATTACTTAATTACCCAGGTTCGTTTTAACCCCAGCATGTAAACACTGTAGAGAAGATAGACACAACTTAAATGTTTTTATATAAATGATGAGGACCAATATTTACAAAATTAACAACGAATATTTATTACACAAATAAACAGTTAAATTACAGTATTAAAATGATTTTTCACATAATTACATGAATGATAAATAATGTTCTTTCAAATAACAATTTGGATCCTCACCGGATAAAACAAGGTATGTATCATTTACGTGACTTTAATTTAAATTTAAAGCTTAAAATAGTACTGTCAACAGGCAACAGAAATGTAAAGACTGACTTACCCCAATTCGGCTATCTAAGGGAAAACTGCATCACTTCATCCTTGACGTAGGGCGGCTCGAAAGCAACACACCCCAGAGCGGGGCCCGAAAGCCACTCACTCTCTGCGCCAAGGATCTCGTCTGATCTCCACTCTCTGAAAAACTTTCTCTCCATATCTCTCTATGTATCCTTTCTACCCCTTAATATTTATCTCCACTTTTTGCATACATGTTTTCACCTTCCAATCACAGTATTTTCTTCTCCATATAAACTCCACCTACGTCTTAAAACCCTTTTCTAGTGGCCCTAATATTTCTCTTTTATTAGAATCACACTTCTCATTGGACCTATACTATTTCACATTTTCATATTCTTTCACATTTTTCCCCTTTTCCTTTCTACATTTTCTTATATTTTATTTCTAACACCTGGTCAGTTTTATAACATCTTTTCCTGACCATGATCCGACAATACTGCTACTGTTGTGTAAATTTCACTACAATCCTTTCAATTCTTATTCCTTATTCTAAAGGGGCTTTTTCGACTGACCCTCGTCCAACGCAACTCTTTTATCATGGGGCCTTTGACTAACCGCGATCTAATTTTACTACTAAGCCTTTTCTTATGGGGGTAATTCATCGGTTACTGAGTCAAAGGACACCGCGCTATTCTCCAACGTTTTCCCCTCTTTACCATAAATATATTTTTATTGCGTACGTTTCCCTTTTCTAACAATCTTTTAAACTTATGTAAAAGGCATTTTCTTATGCTGACTTTTTCTTAACTGTTATTCCCCTTCACAACGCTTCACAATGGATAAAAGAATCTTGAAATGGCTTGCAGCTTTTAACAAGATCCCCGAAAGCCTTTTGCTGGCTTAAAGAGCCAGCAATACTCACAAAAGTCTCAGAAAAAGAAAAAAAATTTTTAAAAAAAGAAAAAAAAGTTGTAAGTCCCGATTTTAGATTTAATACCTAATTGGTTGAGAGACCTACTACTAACTGGTGGAGGACCCAAATTTAAATGATAAACATACATATATAGCACAAAAATACCAGGTTATATATATACAACACACACACAAAAAAAAATTATCAAATTCTAATCAATGTAAAAGTAGACTTGTTAGGATAATATTCTTAGTACAATTTAACACTTTCAACCAAGATAAATGGCTTCTTTTTCCAAAATTAATTCTGATTGTAACACTTGTGCTTAAAGTGTTAAAAAAAATAGGTATTAATATAGGGGAAAATTATCCAGTAATAATATAATATAAAGCATAAATAAGAATGAATAAATTAAAAGAGTACAATAAAATTATAAATAATGCCCACACACAAAATCTGAGTTGCTGAAAAAAAAATTGATATAACCAATGTTAAAATAAGCTTACTAGAACAAACTCGTAGCATAAATGGATACTGGTAACCAACCTAAATAACTTTTTGTAGCTAAAATATAAGTAAAAGTAACTCTTGGGCTTGAGAAAGACACAAAAAAAATTAGTTTAAAAATTAGCCTAATCATAATATATAGAAGTTGCTTGAAAAAATAAATGAAACAGATAATACTGAGTTATAAATAATTTTTAAAAAAAATATTTTCCAGAGTGTAAATGATTGGAAAATAATTGCCAATAGCATAGACGAAGTATGCAATGCCAACCATAATGAAACAAAATTCTTAGTAAATTCAATACTGATAATCTTCATAAATAACATTTTGTACCTAAAAGTAATTAATACTAATTCTTGAGCTGAAGGTATGCAAAAGAAATGGGTATAAGAATTAAAGCATCATAATGTAATATAAAGTGCAAATAAAAATAACTGGTTTAAAATAGAGAAATGAATTTAAAATAATTAATGTCCTGAGTATATATTTAACGGGATAAACAACATCAAGTAACCATTTTTTATGGGAAACTTGTATAAAACGTTGAATCCACTGGAAGGAAAAATGTTCTATGAAATATATATAGTTCTTGAAATGACAGCACTCACAACTGAAAATTCTGAAGTTAATGGATGAACATTTGAACACAGTTTCTTGGACGGGAAAATTGTCCGTGGCATGTTGAATTACTCCAGCAACGTCCACAGTGCAATCGTAAGACCTAAAGAGCTGGGTAACACTCTGATGCACAAGAGAGTGTCGACGAAGTAAGAGCTGGCCTCTGGAAACAATTAAACATCATAGTGTACAAAGAAAAAAAACCATACGGGCAAGAATAATCAACCGTAGCTCGACACTGTCGATGAGACGAGCGCCGCTGTCGATTACTACAGGCATGTATGAAGATGAAGAAGATGCACGTCCCTCTGTAGATGAAAGCAAACTGTTGCAACTTCAAATTTATGTTCTCCAGATGGCGCTGCAACGCACCCTCTCCCTATGTAAGTACTTTTGTTTTGGTAGAGCAGAGGGAATCGAGTAAGCGATAAGGGAGACTGGGATGAGCTATTGAGCTCCACTTTTCGAATCCCAGAATATAAGATTAAGATCTATTGTCCGCTTTTTGTGATGTCCGTAGCATAGAAAATAAATGTGTTTTTGTGTAGACTGTGCTGCTTCATTTACAACCCCTGGATTGGACATTAGAATTACCACATCCTTTTGGTGCAGAACCCACGGGATCATACCTTTAGATCAGAAGGTGAGTGAATAAACTGATTTTTTTGAATTGATAAATCCATAAATCTGATAATTCGATATGGATATAGAAAAATTAAAAAAGAAAAGAACTGTTCTGCGATCATCAGCGACTAAAATAATCAACAAAATCGAAGCAGAATTATTTAAACCTAAAGCAGAAATTAATGCTCTAGAAATAGAAGAATTGCTCGCGCAGTTAACGGATAAAGAGAGCTCATTAAACGCATTAAATAATGAGATTGAACAAGCTACTGAACTTGATGACATGGAAACAGAAATCGAAAGTTGCGAGGAGTATACAAATAAAATTATAAGTTCTAAAGTACGCGGAAATAAATGTTTATATAACCTAAACCAAGAACTGTTAATTTCAAATGCTACCAGTAGTGGCATAAATACTTGTAATAGCCCGAGTGCCAGTAATTCAGAAGTTAATCCAAAATCAAATATCAAATTACCACGGCTAAACATAGAAAAATTTAACGGAGATATCTGCGTTTGGCCAGCCTTTTGGGCGCAGTTTGAATCTGCTATTCATGATAACCCAAATCTAAATCAAATTGAAAAATTTAATTATTTAAAAACTGTTTTGGGTTCGGATGCCGCAACGGCAATACAAGGTCTGACACTAACATCCGAGAATTATGTGAAGGCACTAGATATCTTAAAATCCCGTTTTGGAAAGGAAGAGGTCATAATAGATTGTTACATGACCCGCCTATTAAATTTAACTCCGGTAAGAAGATCTAGTGATTTGAAGAGTTTGAGAAAACTCTATGACGAGTGTGAAGTACAGATAAGAGGACTGGAAAGTCTTGGAGTTAAAACCGATACCTTTGGTTGTTTACTATTCCCTATCCTCATTAAAGTAATACCTAAAGATCTAGCTTTAGAATTTACCCAATGCTATGATAAAGCAGAAATTGAAAAGATAACTGAATTAATGAAATTCCTTAAAAAAGAAATCGAAAGTAGGGAAAGAACCGAAAATCTAACCAAGGGAACAGATTCCGAAATAAATGTCAAAGACTGCTCAGAAAATAAAAATATTGCCGATAAATATAAGCATAAAAGTTACTTACACGACCGATATAAGCCAAAGCCTTTTAGACCACCTACAACTGCAGCACTAAATGTACTATCGAGAGATGGCTGTGTATTTTGTGCAAAGGAAACAAATCACAGAAGTGATGATTGTACTGAGTTTACTTTAACTGAAAGAAAAAATATTCTAAAACGAATGGGAAGGTGTTTCGTATGCCTAAAAAGAAATCATTTAGCCAAAGACTGTCGTTCGAGAACGGAACCATGTTCGTTGTGCAATAGGAAACATAACAAATCAATTTGTGATGCTTCAGAAAAATCAGAACCCGAAACTAATGTAACTATGTTTCAAAATCAAAGCGCGGATTCCAATTTAAGAAGCAATATATTATTGTTAACATGTGACGTATTGATTAAAGGTAAATCTCACTCAAGATTATCTCGTATTTTGATGGATTCCGGAAGTCAGAGAACTTTTGTTAATAAAAACATAGTAAGAGAATTAAAACTTCCGGTAATCAGAGAGGAAACATTAAGCATATTTCCCTTTGGATCTACAAAACCGCTGACACAATCACATAGTGTAGTACAATTAAAGATGCAAAATTACATGTGCCCATCTAAAATTGTAGAAATTGAAGCTCTCGTAATAGAGAATATTTGCTGCGCACCCATTGCTATCCCAGACATAAACATTCGTCGTCAGATGGATCTAAAGAATTTCCCTCTTGCCTGCTTTGAGGGGGGCGCAGATCAAGGCCACATAGATGTTCTAATAGGGGCCGATTTCTACTTTAGTGTCGCGACGGGGAGAATAGAAAAAATAAACAAACACCTCGTCGGCGTGGAAACTGTTTTCGGATGGTCGGTGCAGGGAAGGGTTCATACACCCCAGACATCTGGGGGTGTGTCATCATTGTTTATAGCAGCGCAAGAACCCGACGAGATTCGCCAATTCTGGGAATTGGAAGCGTTAGGAATAAGTGAGAATGAAAATATAGATACCTCCAGTGAAGCGTTACGAACCTTTGAAGATAATATTAAATATGAAAAGGGTAGATACGAAGTAAAATTACTGTGGAATTCAAATGGGAACGAACCACATGATAATTTTGAACTTGCGAAGCGACGATTTATTAATTTAACAAACAGATTTAAGGGTAACAAATGGCTATTTGAAAACTATAAAGCGATTATGTCAGAGCAGATTAAAGATGGTATTATTGAAGAATGTCCTAAGAGTGAACTGAATTTAAAAAACGTGTATTATATGCCCCACACTGCGGTCATTAAAAAAGACAAAACCACTACTAAAGTCAGAATCGTGTACGACGCATCTTCGAAAGAGAAAAATCAGGAATCACTTAATAACTGCTTGGATCCTGGTCCAAATTTGAATCCTAATATATTGACTGTAATTTTAAAATTTAGAGAATACCAAATCGCCTTCAGTTCTGATATCGAGAAAGCGTTCTTACAAATTTCAGTTGCCCCCGAAGATAGGAATTATTTGCGTTTTATTTGGAATGAGGAAAATTTGGCTAACGCTGAAAACGTCAAGACCTTAAGATTTAATCGAGTTCCATTTGGAGTCAGCTCAAGTCCATTTCTGTTGGCTGCAACTATTAAGTACCATATACGGAAATATGAATCGGAATTCAAAGAAACGGTTGACATGTTAAATAACTATTTATATGTGGACGACTTGTTTTATGGGGCAAACGATGTCGAAGAAGCCTATCGCTTATCGACCAATGCAGTAAAAATATTTGATGACGCTGGGATGAAACTTAGAAAATGGAAAACTAATTCCAAACATTTAAGCCAACGCTGGTCTGATAACGACAATATGGAAGAAGAAATGTCGGAAAATCACACTAAGGTGCTGGGAATAAGGTGGAACACACAATCAGATATCTTACAATTAGACATTAAACCCCTTATTGAGTCACTGCAGAATGTTAAAAACACCAAACGTTTTGTATTACAAACAGTGGCCAGAATATTTGACCCAGCAGGATTTCTATCTCCATACGTCATCAGAATAAAATGCCTACTTCAAGAAATGTGGGAAAAGGGCATAAAATGGGATGAGGAACTCCCGAGCGATTTACAAGAAAAATGGACAAACTGGCATTCAGAAATTGAGGATATGAAAGAATTTTCTATTGGCAGGAAGTATTTTCCCGACGACCCATCATTGAAGGTTGAAGATATGCAATTGCACATATTCTGCGATGCCAGCCCAAGAGCGTATGGCGCTGTAGCATATTTGAGATACAGAGAAGGAAGAAATTTTAGTACTAGCTTTGTGATGTCAAAGACAAGAGTCGCGCCCCTGAAACGACTCACACTGCCAAGATTAGAACTCATGGGAGCCGTCATTGCAGCTAGAATTGCGGAATACCTTGGAAATATCTTCAAGATAAAACATCACAACACATTTCTTTGGACTGATTCATCAAATAACTCTCCATTGGATAAAGGGAACAGCAAGGGAATGGAAACCCTTTGTTGCGAATAGAGTCACTGAGATTAAGACGCATACTGAACCACAGAATTGGAAATTCTGCAGAGGGAAGATGAATCCAGCCGATGTACTCACAAGAGGAGAATCAATTCGTCAGTTATTGAATAACGAAAAGTGGTGGAAGGGTGCACAGTGGTTGACATTACCTGATGAACTATGGCCTCCATATGTGTCAAATGAAATTAAACAGGAAGAACTACAATCAGAGAGGAAAGTTAAAAGGGAAACTTGTCATCAATTTGCTTGTAACGTCATGCCTGTGCAAGAACCTGTTTTGGACATAGAGAAGTATAGCAAACTCTCAAGAGTGTATAGAGTGACTGCTTGGATAAAGCGATTTATACACAATTCAAAGAAAAATAATGAAAAGATTAAAGGACCACTAAAAGTTTCTGAATTATCCGAAGTTGAAATCTATTGGGTCAAAATAGTTCAATGTAAATATTTTGAAGAAGAGATGAATCAATTGCTAAATAATCAGCCAATTAGCAAACACTCGAAACTAATTGGATTCGACCCTCAACTAGATGACAACGGATTAATTTGCGTAAAAGGAAGATTACAATTCTCACAGTTTGAGGTTAAAGAAAGACATCCTTGTATAATTCCAGGAAGAACGAAATACGCCGAGCTCTTAATTTTGGATGCCCATAATAAGGTATTACATTCAGGAGTATCTGACACTTTAGTGGAAGTACGAAACAAATTTTGGATACTGAGAGGGAGACAGTCTGTTAAATCTACGTTAAATAAGTGCTTGATATGTAAACGATATAAAATACGGCCTGGCATACAAGTAACAGCACCACTACCAGCTGATCGTGTCCAGAAGACCCCTCCATTTGATGTAACGGGTATTGACTTTGCAGGTCCCTTGTTCACCAGAGAAAATGACGGGAAACACTATATTTTACTATGTACATGTGCAGTGACCCGCGCGATCCATCTGGAATTAGTCTCGGATTTAAGCACTGAAACATTTTTGCTTGCCTTACGTAGGTTCATTGCACGACGTGGATTATGTTCGACGATTTACTCAGACAACGCAAAGACTTTCAAAAGATCGAATGCCGATTTAAAGGAAATATGGACGAATATTAGCTCCCCAGAAGTTAGTGATTTTTTTGGCAAGGCAGGCATACATTGGAAATTTATAGTCGAGAGAAGCCCTTGGTGGGGTGGATTCTGGGAAAGGCTAGTAAGGTCAGTGAAAACAGTCCTACGAAAAACCCTAGGAAAATCATCATTATCAACAGAAGAGTTAGAGACCGTATTAACGGAAGTTGAATCTATAATTAATTCCAGACCCATTACCTTTGTATACAGTGATCCTCATGAACCTTCACCATTGACTCCAGCACATTTCCTCGTCGGAAAACGTTTAACATCATTGCCACCAGTGAAACTCAGTGAAGAACGCGACAACTTAAATAGGAAAGATTTAACCAAACGTTACAACTATCGACAAAGGTTATTAGATCACTACTGGGAAAGGTGGCGGAAAGACTATTTGTTGAATCTGAAATCAGCTAATTGCACTGCATCAACGCAACAGTTCGAGGTTTCAAAGTTGATGACGTGGTGCTACTTGGAGATCCCAAGTCATCTAGAAATATGTGGAGAATGGGGAGGATCATAGAAGTATTCCCTGGAAGAGACGGTAAGGTAAGATCATGTTGCGTGAAGTTAGATTGTGGTGTTGTGAAGAAACCTACACAACTTTTGTTCCCTCTAGAACTCTCAGACTGACAAGTGATAGAGAAACGAACTGATTTGAACTTTACAAACTTTTTTGAACATTGAACTTTAAATATAATTGAAACTCTTTGAATATAATTGAGTATCTATAATTTTGAATTGAATGCTATTAATGTATAAATATAATTGAATATGTATAATTTTGAATTGAATGTTATTAATGTATAGGTATAATTGATTATCTAGAATTTTGAATTATTATTAATGTATATGTAATTGATTTGTTTATCTGTTTTTAGTTGCATTTTGTATTGATGAACCTTGCAGTTCATGGGGGGAGGGTGTTGAAACTTCAAATTTATGTTCTCCAGATGGCGCTGCAACGCACCCTCTCCCTATGTAAGTACTTTTGTTTTGGTAGAGCAGAGGGAATCGAGTAAGCGATAAGGGAGACTGGGATGAGCTATTGAGCTCCACCTTTCGAATCCCAGAATATAAGATTAAGATCTATTGTCCGCTTTTTGTGATGTCCGTAGCATAGAAAATAAATGTGTTTTTGTGTAGACTGTGCTGCTTCATTTACAACCCCTGGATTGGACATTAGAATTACCACACAAACACTGTCGCACATTCAGCAAAATCTAGAAATCGTCGTAAAACGTAGGAGACTGCAATCAATCTCACTCTCCGTGGCATGAACCGCTCGCCCGATGACTCGACGAATAACTCGTACACGACACTGCTGGCCTTAAAACTCCGCCGCAATGTGGAGAGTTTTAAAGTTCTTGTGCTACTAGAGCAACATCACTCATGTGACTTCATGATGAGAGCTTTAAACAGCAACTTGAAAGGTTAAACAAAAATTGTGGTAGCCAGGAAAGCACCAAAAGTAGACAACATTGAGCTATAGGGTAAAGTCTATCTTACAATTCATGTTGAATTGACAGTACAAAAAAATTCTTAGTCGTTTAAAGGGTAAAATTAAAATAACTGTATAATTAATAATTGTTAGTCATTAAATTAAGACATTATTCTCTTATAATGTAAAATATAAAAATTTCCTCTTATATTCATAAAGAATTAGGGAGAAGAAAAAAAAATGATTAATTACATAAATGAATATCTATTATGGCATACCTTTGTATAAAACAACCAAATATCTAATGATATTGTAACACATCCTCATTATTATCATTATTAATAATACTACTATTATTATATACACATTATATATACACATTTCTGTAGCCTGTTTCTGTAGCATGAATGCCTGTTTATGCATTCATGTACTGTGTTAGGAAAAAAAAAGAAAATATTTATAATAAAGAAAGTGAACGCAAAATCTATATATACGAACAACAATGACAGGTGATCAGTCCGCCAAAACAAGATATATTAGAAGTTACATCCAAAATTTTAAAATTTATTTTGTTTTTGATTTGTTATTTTAGAGTTAAACAAAAATGCAAACTAAATTTTTGAAACATGAGATGAGTAATAAAAGCAAAAGAAAGGAGAGAAATTGTATATTTCGATTTTTTTCAAAAAATAAAAGAGAACCCTAGTATAATGATAGGGAAAATTATGACGAGAGAGGAAAAAAAAATTATGTGTTATAACTCTCTTATTGACATGACAATTGACATTCGATTAAAGTTAAGGCTAAGAAACGACAGATAATTGTCTAATTTAAAATGCGTTAAGTATTTACAAAAAGAAATTAATTAATAACAATTTGAAATCAAACAATAATAATAAACATATATAAATAATAAATAGCAAAAGAAAGAAACGTATGTAAGAACAAGAAAAAAAAATTGAAAAAATAAAAGATAACGCTAAGAGGTGCGTTCGCATCTCCATTCATAAGAACGAATTTCAGAATATCGCGATTCTCACGTGGGAAATTTCGAAAAAATTCCATTCTTCACTGTTCTCCGTTGTCTGTCCGCAACGATCAAATATCGTCTTATAAATTTACGAACCAGAGAGTTAATTGTAAGTGAAGCGATTGTGAATTTCATCTGTTCTCCTCTTATAGGAGACAATTTTCAGAAAATCAAAATTCATTCATTATTCCCCATGCCTATTCATTATTATGTTAAATTCACTCATTAATAACAGACATAGAAAATGAGTTAAAAAAAGACAAACAGAAAACGCAATAAAAATAATTACATAAATAATAAAAAAGAGTAAATAAAAAGCAAAAGAGATACGTTTCGCTTCTACTTTCTTTAAACCGTACTCAGCACGGCCTGAAGATATTGTTTGACTCCCCCCCATCGAGGAACAACAAGCAAACAGTACATAACTATACGCAATTCGAAAACCCGATGCTTCGCTCTATCACTATAGCTCTAATTCATAGCTACTGTGAAAAGAATTTCCCTCTCTTCTCTCCCGGCCAAAACGGAACGCAGGAGAAACTTGAAAAGGAACAAAAACCGCAACTGCACTCCCCTCTCTTCGAAGGGCAATATTCTATTCTTCGCCCCCTCTTATGAGAGCACAATTCTTTAGAAAGTGACCAATTTTTGCCCACTAAACAGTGCAAATCGTGCACTATTTTTCGCCTTTCCCTAAATTGGGATTTAAATAGTGCGACTACGGGTGTCGATATAATACACTAAATACATTAAAACAATAAAGGAAATTCAAACGTCTAAAAAAAGAAATATCCTTCTTAACCATTGTTTTGTACCATAAGCATGCACAAAATAAATTTTACTCAATGTAAATAAATATCAACATACTCTAATTACATCCTAACTACGAACACATAAATCCGAAAATCTCAATAGAAATTTTATAGCAAACACATAGAAAGAAAGAAAAAAAATTATATACATGCATAAAATCCTAATGAAATTTCGAAATCGGAAACCCATTAACGGTATATATCAAAACACAATTATAACACATTAAAACATGATTTTCTATCAAGAAAAAAATTCTCTTAACCATTTATATACTAATTATATCATTGCTCTTAAAAGTACGACATAATATAAAAATAAAAATTTTAAGATACACAAAAAAAAATTTCTGGACTAAAGTCACACACATGTCAAATTGAAATAAAATTGCTAAATTCTACTAATTTTCCAATAAATTACCTAAAGAATCAGGCATTAGACTCTAAGAGTCAGGCATGTTAATCAAAAAAAAAAATTGATATACATATATTCTACTGACAGAAATGTGCATATAATAATAAAATGATTTTTCCTGATATATATATAATATATAAATTTGAAAGGAATATTAAAACACATACATTTTATAATAATAACGATATGCCAATACAGGTATTCACAATTTTAAACACATTAAGAAACTAATTTAAATTCGTGTATTTGATCAAGAATTAAAACAATTAATAATAATAAAAAAATTGCATCATCATAGTATACAACATGTCAAAAAAAAATCCTAATTTAAACTAATGAAAAAAAAAATAAATATTTACTGTGTCTATATTTTTTTTTTCTACAGATATTCACTATAAAATATTAATATCCATATAGGAAAAATTTTCTTTTTAATACCCAAGTGATTACAGAAATCAAATGGAATGGTCACGGCAACCATTTGCTGGGTGGAAAAAAATGGGTTTTGTTTTTAAAAGTTTTATAAGATTCAAGTTATAATATTAGCAGGGTTTGCTTACTAATTAGTTATTAGCCATTACTTAATTACCCAGGTTCGTTTTAACCCCAGCATGTAAACACTGTAGAGAAGATAGACACAACTTAAATGTTTTTATATAAATGATGAGGACCAATATTTACAAAATTAACAACGAATATTTATTACACAAATAAACAGTTAAATTACAGTATTAAAATGATTTTTCACATAATTACATGAATGATAAATAATGTTCTTTCAAATAACAATTTGGGTCCTCACCGGATAAAACAAGGTATGTATCATTTACGGGACTTTAATTTAAATTTAAAGCTTAAAATAGTACTGTCAACAGGCAACAGAAATGTAAAGACTGACTTACCCCAATTCGGCTATCTAAGGGAAAACTGCATCACTTCATCCTTGACGTAGGGCGGCTCGAAAGCAACACACCCCAGAGCGGGGCCCGAAAGCCACTCACTCTCTGCGCCAAGGATCTCGTCTGATCTCCACTCTCTGAAAAACTTTCTCTCCATATCTCTCTATGTATCCTTTCTACCCCTTAATATTTATCTCCACTTTTTGCATACATGTTTTCACCTTCCAATCACAGTATTTTCTTCTCCATATAAACTCCACCTACGTCTTAAAACCCTTTTCTAGTGGCCCTAATATTTCTCTTTTATTAGAATCACACTTCTCATTGGACCTATACTATTTCACATTTTCATATTCTTTCACATTTTTCCCCTTTTCCTTTCTACATTTTCTTATATTTTATTTCTAACACCTGGTCAGTTTTATAACATCTTTTCCTGACCATGATCCGACAATACTGCTACTGTTGTGTAAATTTCACTACAATCCTTTCAATTCTTATTCCTTATTCTAAAGGGGCTTTTTCGACTGACCCTCGTCCAACGCAACTCTTTTATCATGGGGCCTTTGACTAACCGCGATCTAATTTTACTACTAAGCCTTTTCTTATGGGGGTAATTCATCGGTTACTGAGTCAAAGGACACCGCGCTATTCTCCAACGTTTTCCCCTCTTTACCATAAATATATTTTTATTGCGTACGTTTCCCTTTTCTAACAATCTTTTAAACTTATGTAAAAGGCATTTTCTTATGCTGACTTTTTCTTAACTGTTATTCCCCTTCACAACGCTTCACAATGGATAAAAGAATCTTGAAATGGCTTGCAGCTTTTAACAAGATCCCCGAAAGCCTTTTGCTGGCTTAAAGAGCCAGCATCAGTACATGTATTCCATACAAGGCCCAAGAGAGGTACACTTTCCTTTGTGGAGTAAACCTCTTCAAATATTTCACTACTTAAGTTCGAATTCCAACATCTTAGCTTAAAATGACCTGAAGCCATAATTGCCTATGATTCCAAGAAAAACTTTTTCATTTCGAGCTCAGACTTCAAACTTGTCACACAATTATCTACATAGACAGCTGTTTTCAGTATATCTGCTGTGTGCTTTAAATTTTCCGGAACCTTACTCAAATGATACTGTAAAGTTGCGTTTAATAAATATGGGCTGCACGTAATGCCAAACACTACCCTTCGATGCCGATATCCCTCCACCAGTTCCCGATTTTCTCGACTGAACCAAAGAAACCTTAAAAAATCGCGATCCTTTTCTCTGATTGCGATCTGCAAGAACGCCTTCTCAATGTCAGAGGTAACACCTACGTAATTCATCCGAAAACGATTTAAAATTGATGGAATCGTTTCAATTAAATTTGGTCCAGTAGACAAACACTCGTTTAATGATGGGAAGCCTGGTAAATGGGAACTAGCATTAAAAACTGGCCTAATACTCGTAGTACTAGCTTCTTTAATCACTGCCCTATGCGGCAAATAATGAACACCCCTTAGTTTATCATTTGGTGCCTTTTCAATTATGCCAAGAGCTAACCAATCATTACAGTACAAACATTACAGTAATCGTTAAATTTTCCAGAATTTGTTAATTTTCTTTTGGCACTTAACATAGATTTCTCAGCATTTATTTTGTTATCGGGTAAAAGTGAACTGTCATGAACCCAAGGCAATGCTACCTCGTATCGCCCCTCACTGTTTACACTAAGAGTCTCTTCAAAATATTTCTGCGTATCCTCCTGTAACTGAGCTTTAGTTTTGCTTAGCGAAGGTTCTGCAATCCCCAAAACATCCAGATTCCAAAGATTACTTATACAACGATCCTTTACAAGCAGAGACGAAATAAGGGAAGCTGAACTCGCAGAATTTGGCTCAGTGCCAGGATTCGCATCTAATTTTCCCATAACAGTCCATCCCAATTTTGTATTTATAGCCGTAATGCCACATTTGAGACTCACAATTTTTCCAGTTAACAATTTCCCAGCAATGTCTGCACCAATTAACAATTTTATTTCTTTATTAACCCCCAATTTATTATTTTCCAAATCATTTAATTTTATTCCGCGTAACTTTAGTTCATGCAACCAAGGACCACATGGAACCTGTTTAATTTCAGAACAAATACGGTTTTGACCAAGTACTTGTAATTTACACTTATTTCTACCATCAATATCACTTAATTCAATAAAATAATTTCTATATACGCTTTCAGGGGTTTCAACACCACCAAACAGAGATTGCTTAATTTTTGTTTCTGCAATGCACTTACATTTCATACTTTGAGCAACATCTTCACAAATATAAGATTTCATACTCCCACTATCATAAACAGCTCGAATAAGCATTTGCTTGGAACCATTCTGAATTCTTACAACAATAGTTTGTAAAAATACATCTGACATATCAACATGATTGTTAAGAGTGCTTGTTTTGTTTTCACTTCCCTCTACGTTAGAGACATTATCAACTTTGTTATTTGTTAAATCTGGACATAAAATCACGAAATGTCGATTTTTGCAAATGGGACACCTATGCTTTGACTTACACTGATTAGCCCTGTGATTTCTTTTCAAGCATACAAAACAAGCATTCTTTTTTCAAACAATATCTTTTTTACAATCCAAACTCATTGAAGATGCTTCATTACAATTTTCTGATGTATGTGATTTCTCACAAAAAATACACTCAAACTTTTTAAACTTATTTAAATTTTCACTAGCGTTACTACTACTTTTAATATTAGCATTAAGCAGTTCACATGTAGTCGGTATACCAAGTTTTTGTTCAGAGTACTTATTTTTCTTAACATTAGTTTTTTCTGAACTAAAAGTATCATGAGTCATTTTAATTCTGAACTCCGTTTCCACCTCATTTTTTAGAAAATCCATTAATAAATCTAAATCACTCTTACCTGTTTCAATACAAGTGTTTCTCTGCCTTTCCCATATCTTTATTAAATCCGTGGGGAGTGCTGATTCGATGAGGGGAAAGAGCATATAAGCAAACTTATCTTGAGTGACGCCCAAGGACTCTAATGCACGTAACTGCGTTTGTAGTTTATCGTGTAGTTCCATCAAGTTCATTTGTGTTTTGTCCTTTATAACAAGCTTCAATAGTTCACGCACGTAAATCTGTATTAAAGTACTTTCATTGCCAAATCTCTCCTTTAAGTAGCTGACCGCTTTTCCGTAGTTTGTTTCAGTTGCAGGAAAACTCATGACAATTTGTCTTGCTATTGAATCGGGCTTTGTAGATTGCAATAGATACTGGAACTTGTCACGCACATTAATTCGTTTATCTTCATTAATTTTGCTGAATTGAGTCCAGAAGGTGAGCCAGTTTCTTGGATCTCCATCAAACTTCATAAGCTCAATTTCTGGTAATTTCTGTTTTGCAGCAGTCCTTGCTTCTGAAGACTTATCACTTTCGGCGCACATATTTAGGTTTGCTTTAATTCTGTTGCACTTCACTTTGATCTCAGATACCTTTTCGTAATAATCCATGGCTGCTTCGTACTCCTTATCGTATTCATCTTGCGTGCAGCCTTTTAATTGCAATAATTCTAAAAACTTCTCTTGAGCACTTCTTAGCATTTTTTGTTTTTCCAATAATTGATCCAACAGCATTTCCATGTTATCTAAGTCAAGTTTATCTTCAGCAATCAATTCTGCTAACTTATTTACAGTTCTTGTAAATGATGCTCTACATGACTTTCGATGCTGTCTGGCGTTGTCAAAATTCTCATACGGTTTCGCTGGTTTTGACGTTTCCATTTCTTAATAAAACGTATTTTAGTTCGTATTTAAATTTAACTTAATTTGACTATCGGAATAATACTCATGTCCCGGCAGGGATGCCAAATGTTGCGTACTTAAATATCAATCGGTTCGGGAAAGAAATACATCGATAGTCAAACACAACAACTAACTTTATTCGTATCTTACAGGCGACGGTAGAACACACAAAGCTCTTCTATTTGGTTATGCGCAAGCACAATGCGCATTGCGTAAGGCGAGATCTCTTCTGTTGCCACAGTCATCGTTTTCTGAGCTATTCTAAAAGTTTCAAATGTCTAGCTAGTCGGGAAGTTAGATAAAAATCGATTGCAAGATTTGTACCGGACAAACACACACGCACAAACAAACAAGAAAGCGAGTTAATAAAAGCATGGTAATAATAAAAATAGAAATAAGAAAACCAGTCATCACGAAGTTTCAATCTCACTGTACGTGCGCGCTCGCACGTGCTATTTTGTAGAAGAGCCACACTCAAGGAGCCAAAGAGCCACATGTGGCTCTCGAGCCATGGTTTGCCGACCACTGGGCTAGATAGATAGGTGCAGCCATCTATCTAGCCAAATCCGAACTATTTACTTTTCCAGTTAAAATTATATTCGATATCATATAAGTGATCACCTACAGAAGTTTACGCTTTGAGCAAGTAAGGGCCTGTTTACATAGGAGTCCGGTAGCGGAGCGTTAAAGTATTGAAATATATTTAACCAATGACAAACCTCCAAACGACTAGCAACGAAATTTTTAACGCCTATGATTGGTTTATTTTCGTCTCAACGTCATCTTTCCTTTAACGTTCCTCTTACGGACTCCTATGTGAACAGGCCCTAAGGGCATTCCCGCAGAATGTTTGCTAAAGTGTAAGTGCAAGCCATATGGATGTTTATCAGAGTAGATTGAGAGAAGATCAAGTTTCTATAGGGAAAGGTCAAGCCTCCGAAAGTTCCCATCTCAACCCCAAAAGGGAGCATCACTGTACATAAGATTATATTGCAACACTGGAGATAAAATTATGATCAGTGGAACTAATTCGCTCGCTACACAATAAAACGTATCTGTAAAATTTGTAATTAATTGTGTAGTTTGCATTGCGTTTCATTCTGCGAATGTTTTATCTTTATTAAGTTGAAGCGCAGAAAAATATGTTATTAGAGTTTATATGCATAAGTACTTTTTTAATAAACACTACAACAAAAATATGACAATAAACATTTTACGAAATGACAGGAATTTCAGACCGACACATAAAAATTAAGACTTTTTTTCTTTCAGAAATTTTAGGATTATCAAAAAACCCACTATCCTAGTATGTGGTTTATATTCATGCTTTTATGTATTCATTTGTTTGTATATTATCTGTGTGTAACATGCCGAAGGAGATGTGTCAAGTGGCTTGCTGTTTGGCATAGTAAATAAAATAAAATAAGGTTTAAAAAATATAAATAAATAAACTTCCTTGGTGTAAATATACAGAAAAGATGTTCTTAGATTTCCTTTTTAAAGAAATCTTCATTTGCTTTCAAATTCATTTTCAATATTAAGCTTGAATCCTCTTTAACATATTTTACCAAAAATATTATAAGGCAACATACTATGATAAAGTAATTTGCAAGTCCATTTTATGCGAGTAAATGTACACTATCACTGTCTTCATCTTAGCATGTTCTATAGAGAAAAGTCCCATACTGTCTGTGTCCATTTGCTGTTACACTTTCTGACCAAGAGAATCGTAGTTATGTGTATGTAAAATCAAACTCCTCAGGCAGTGGCGCCGGAAGAGTCAAATATAGGGGGGGGGGGACAAAGTTAAATAGATTAAAACGTTTACACCTTCATTATTAAAAATACATATATACGGTTATAAAAAATAAACTTTTATTTTATTTTTCTAATCGGAGAAAAGTAATGAGAGATTTCTTCTGTTTTGAGAAAATCTATTAATTACTTTTTCAATAAATGTGTCTTTATTTTTACTCACAGATTCTCTGTGAACACTAAGCATACAGAAACCAGAAAGTCTCTCTTGAGACATGGTTGATCTCAACCAGGTTTTTACCCGTCGGAGCGTGCTAAAAGATCTTTCAATTGTTGTTGTGGTAGGAGGTAAGGTTAAAAAAATTTGTAACGCATTTTTGATGCAAGGAAATAACTGGCAATGTTTATCTATTAATTCAACAACCTCGAGATCAGTCTCAGTATTGTTACTTTTGACTTTTAAAACCCACATTTCTTTCCAAGTTTCGGCTTCATAATTCAAATTTTCAATTTCATACAGTTTTGAGAAGTTATGAATGTTTGATTTTAGCAAACTAAAGGTTTCTGCATATATTATTAGTTGCGGGTGAAAAATAGACAGAGCAAATGCACTATCCGTCTCTTGGGAAAATCGGACTTCAATGGACTGTATAATTGAATCCAGATATGGAGTAAATAAAGAAATTCGAAAATAATTTTCAGCACTATCAGTGGAGTAGTTAGCCCTTTGCGTTTGCGTTGCAGCTAATCTAGGTATTTTAATATCAATGTCAAATTTTCTTCCGTCCAATATACATTTTTGAAATATATCTTTAAAGTAATTCTCTGCATTTGCCCTGTGATCTTTCAGAATAGATAAAAGTAATTGAATATGTTTCTTCGTCGATAAAAGGTTTATTGTTTTTGCTTGTAAAATATTACAAACAGGCTCCAGTTTGGCACTATAGTGTGAAATAATATGCAAACACACAATAAATTTAGGAGTGGAAATTGCGCATAACAACTGGTTGGATTTCGATCGTGTATCTCCATTTATTTCCATCGTATATGATAAATGTTCTAGGGCGTTTCTTATTTCCTCAAAATGTTCCGAAAATATTCTAATAGACTTATACTTGGCAGACCATCTAGTTTAAAAAAATAAGGGAATTTTGGGTACATATTTTCTCCGATATGGACTGTTGTGGAAAAAGTTAATGACTTTTTTTATAGTAGCTACTGAATTTTGTACATCCTAGATTTTATTTAAGTCGTTGACCACCAAGTTAAGTCTGTGTGAAGCACAATGAAAAAAGAGAGCTTTGTTATATTTCTCACCTTTTTATCGCATGGGCAAATCGGGACTTTACCCAGGGACCCTGATGCTAGGGGGCCCCCCAAACCCCTTGGTGTATGCACCTAGTAATAGCCTAGTACTTCTCATAGTATGTATAGCCCATGGATAGTTCTTATTTTTATAAATATTCGTAAGGAGGACCCCAAATAGGATCTGCCCAGGGGCCCCCAGCGTTCATAATCGGGCCCTGCTTACCCCTATCGAGAGCTGCTCAATACCAGAAATATCAGCAGATTCATCAGCTAACAATAAAAAACCTTCACTGGCGTTCAGTTCTGTAATAATTTCTTCTCGAATAATATCACCACAAATCTTAATTCATTCATTCTGAGTCTGGTGAGAAGTATATTTAGCATTTTTTGCACAATTTTCCAAATGATCTTTTAATACTAAATCTCCGCTCTCGACTCTAAAATTTAGGAGATCATCAAAATTTCCAGTGGTTTTACCACGGAGAGGTAAATTGTGGGTACCACAAAAAATTATAGTGGAAATGATTGGCATAAGTTTTTCTCGATTAGACTTAACTTGTTCCCGTTCATAGCTACTGAGCTGTTCAGTGACACAAGTACTTTAAGGGCCTGTTCACATAGGAGTCCGTTACGTTGCGTTAAGGAAAAGATGACGTTGAGACGAAAATAAACCAATCATAGGCGTTAAACATTTCATTGCTAATCGTTTGGAGACATATGATTGGTTTATTTTCGTCTCAACGTCATCTTTTCCTTAACGCAACGCAACGGACTCCTATGTGAACAGGTCCTTACCGTCCATAACATGTCGAAAGTTTACAGCTTTAATTGTCGATGAACGATACCACTCCGAACACATATGTTCTTTTGCATTTTCATGGAAGTCTTTGTAATTCTTGAAAGGTTTTACCATGAAAGATCCAAAAAACTCTCTTCTTAAATTCTGTCGAAATGTAACACAATTTTTACAAAGTCCATCCTTAAGTTTACTGGAATAAGCTAACCAATCGTAATTTTGTAACCATTTGTGACGAAAAACTCTTTTTCCATCTGAGTTCCATTTAAAATTGTAACTTGAATCGGGAACTAAATGTCGAGTCAATAACGCATATCTTGTTTCATCGGAAATAGAAGCATGCTTTTCAATAAAATCTCCTATATCTAAAGGATGAATATGAACAGTACGATTTTCACCAACACCAGATAATGACGTTGTATTAGATTCATGATCAACATCAGAATCTAATGACCCAAAACTTTCACTCACTACTGCTAAGCTAGTAACTATGTTAGTAGATGTACTAGGTTCTACTTCTAATGGTTCAAGAAGCTTCGATTTGTAATTACTGTCAGTTTTTTTCTTAAAAAAATTTCTGATACAAATCCGATGCATTTGTACGCGTTTCAAATGCATCGGATTCAAGATTCCCTTTCGCGATGCAAAAACATTGTGTAGGGTGGCTTTTGAATCTCAAAAGCAAACGTCTGGCATTGGCGTTTAAACGCACTTGCGTACCTGAAATTGGCAATTAATCGTTCCTGCGTTTATGGAATGACGTTTATCGCGCTTGCGTTAATGAGTGTGAGGTTGCAATTTAGTATTCAGTTTTGTTAGGCTTTATGATTTTAAATAAAAATTCTACTATTTTACGAGCGCTAGCTAGGTAGAAAAAAAAATTCAATTTTCTAGGGGGGGGGGGCAAGTGCCCTCCCTAGCCCCCCCCCCCCTTTCCGGCGCCACTGTCCTCAGGGATGAGCACAGCGTTCGTAAATCTGTAAAATCTTCGTTCAGTAGTAACAACGACGGTCACATAAATCTCATTCTTTTCAACCAGAGCTGTTTAAATGCGGCATTAGAGGAGTAATATCACATCAGTGAAATTTGTGAAAATGTTTTTTCTTCTCGGCTAGAGTTGATAATGATCGGATGTACTAAAGCATATCTCCCTAGAGTTTTTTATTATTGTTTCAAAAGCTTTACAGTCGTAGCTCTATATATGTACATACGCAAGTCACTGGGCGGATTACAGCTGAATCAGGAAAATGGTAGGTCTAAAAAGAAACGTGCCCTCCCGCCCTTAACTTTCTTGAAATAAATCAAACGTTAATAGAAATTCAGTAAAATCGGAAAATTGTAGAAAATTTTTAAGAAAGTTGGTTTTTTCCGTTTTTTCAAACTGTGAAACTGAAGATTCCGATTATGTCTTTAGCCTTCACATAGTTTTCAATAATGATATGATCCATAACAAAAATTCGATGCTATTTTTTTCTCTCGTTTTATTTATATTATGTTTATTTTTCTCATTGTCTAACTTTTGAATACTACTCAAACATCAATTCTACTGTTAATCAACTTCAAAAATTTTCATATTTTAAGGGCCGTCCGACAGTCAATGCATTACGGAGGGCCCTAACTGAATTCAATTCGTGCCTCCCCCAAAAGTTAGAAGCACACTACGCCTATGTACGTGAGTCAACGGATGATGTCATGGCGCTCAGCTATAAGGTTGGATAAAATTTAACGCTTGCGCTAACGGACTACTATTTGAACAGGCCCTTATACTTCTCTCTATTATGTTAACTGTCCAAGTTTTGTGTATTAATAATCATAGAAAGTCATTTAAATTTCATCATGGTTTTAATTTGACTATTCAGTTACTACCAGGATTAGATGCTGAAGGTTTCTCCAATCAAAGAACTCCGTGTTACAACAGATATTAGGTAAGCGAATCTTTCACTACCACTCTTACACGGAAGTTCAAATTCACACGGAAGAATGAAAAGTTACAACAGATTACGAGACTGGTGCTGATAGCATTCGAATTGCTGAATTAAAAATTATTATTAACTAACAGAGAGTAATTAAAACCTAAACTAGAAATCGTAACAACACTTTGTATCAATTCAAAATGTCTTATTTGAAGGAAAATAATCCTCAAATTATGAAACTAAATTGATGGCAATTATTTCATATGGAAATGATCCTTATCAAGGAGGATTTATATGATTTAATCAAAAATGAAATTTCAGATAAAGCGTCCGAGAAACTTCTAAAACGTGACAGACAAGCTCGTGCATTAATTAATCTCTGTATGGAAGATTCACAAATAGTTTGTAAAACACCGTACAGTCCACGCACGCAAAGTCAGATATTCACAGGTTTTCCGAGCGGTTTTCTTTCAATCTCCGAGTATGGAGCAGTCGATATGTAAAATCACCCGCCTAAGTTAATGGGGCGATATCCTTTTTGGGTTCCACATGCAGTGAGGGTGTTGACTCGGCTTCACAAGATTCTTTTCAAATTGAACATTCCAAGCTTAAAAACAAACTTTATTTATTTAAAACAACAAATTCACAAGAACACCAAAGCATTATTACAACCTCTTCTCACCGAGTATATAGTATATCTAAAAAAAATGTATACTCCGCAATATCTCTCGAAGTTGCCACTTCAGTAAAAAAAAAAATAATAAGCATGCAAATGACTCCAAGTGTAACATTACGTCACACTGGTAATAATATTTTATGGATGCCGGCAGGTGGGATAAATATAACAATTCCCTCACAATATTGGTGAAACGTGCAAAGTTCAACTGTTCTCGCGGGCACGTTTCCTGGACGTTACATAGTTCATATCAAATATGCAAACATCTTTTAGGTAGTCTCCTCTAACGAATCTACCGCGGGTTATTTTACGTAGGGTTACTTACCGTTTGCTTACCTCTCTTTTTTTTTTTTTGACGCATTTTGGTACTTTTCTGTTTAACTCTTTATTGCTACTGGGTTTGGTGCGCTGCCAAAATTATAACGCACGACGCAGGACAATTTTTTTCTCTCTCCACAGGACCGTTATTGAGGAACGTAATTCTGCGTTAAAACCGCAAAAGCGACGTGGCATAAGCTTAAAGCTAGACACAAAAGAACAAATTTATCAGAGAGTAATTAAAACCTAAATTTTAATAGTTAACTTTTCTTACTTCGAAAGTTATAGGTACCAAAAATGTCAGAGGACGGCAATATGAATGAGCATATCGCTAAAATTCTTGAGTTAATTGATAAACTTAAAGCCGTGCGAGAAATAAAAGACGATAACATTGCCGCATTGCTTTTTGTTTCTGTACCTAAATCATGATCACTTGATAGCTGCTGCGGAAGCGAGATCAGAAACGGAACTAAGGCCAGAATTAATCAAAAATAAACTAACTGACGAGTATAATCGTCGTATCGAAATGAACGCTGAGCGAGAGGTTGCACAAGCTTTCAAAAGAAATGTTTATAAACGCAATCAAAGTAAAAATGATAAATTCTGTACATAGTGAAAGAAATCGGGTCATTCTCAGAACTTTAGTTTTCAATTAAAGAATAAGAATGGTAAAAACCGAAGTAAATTTTATCCTCAAGCGAATAATAATATTCGAAAGCAAAATGGTAACAAAGCTAACATCGTGCAAATGCAGGGCCGCCCAGAGGGGGGGGGGGCAACTGGGGCACTTTGCCCCAGGCCCCCAACTGCCGGAGGGGCCCCAAAACAATTTTAAAAAATTTATTTATTAGATTTCCTCCGAAAGAAAATACTGAAACTTGTACCGTACTTCAAAATTTAAAATAATCTCCTGAAAAAAGGGGCCCCCAAAAAAAATAAAAAATAAATTATTCGATTAATCAGATTTCTCTTACTACAAAATAGTCTTCTGAAATAGTCTGAATAGTCTTGGGGCTCCCCAACACAAGTTTGCCCCAGGCCCCGTAAAGTCTCTGGGCGGCCCTGTGCAAATGGGTGAAAATAATCCAAAGCTTAATGATAAAATCGAAACATGCATGCATGTCAAAAATCGGAATCCTATAAATAGTAGACGCAAACACGTGGGCGGACACATCAACAAAAGTGATGAGTCTTAAGCCGGCCACTCACGTAGACTTCTGGCATCTGGGACGCCGGGAGTTTTGGCCCCTCGGACGCCTGGCATCGGCCACTCACGGGGACTCTCGGCGTCCAAGGCCACCTGCCTTCGCACACTCGTGATGCCCGATTTAGCTCAGTTCATGTAGGTCTGTCGTGGTGTAATTACGCTCACTATGCTCTCTCACAAAAAATTAGCGGCATTTTTTGTCGTTTTATAATCCACTCAATATCGTTATTGTTTTCCTCCTTTAATTAGTTTATAAGAGCACAATTATTTCGTAACTTTAAATATACGTTATGAACGTCAAATAGTGTAAAGTATCGAATTCAGAGGCACAAACTTACTCATAAACATATGTTTTCGATATTTGTAGTAAGTTTCTTAAAATTTTCTAATCTTTTTAAATCCAGTTTAAATGGTTATTTATTTGCCGATATAAATTCAAGTATCCATACTCTTCGCTTTAAGTATACAGACAATAAATCATATTAAAGCTAAAAAAAACTAAAAAAAAAACATAGATTCTTTAAATTCAAAATAAGAATTCGAATTCAGTCGTAAGGAACTATGTTGAATTATTTAGCGTTCTCTTAAATTTCAAGTAAGTGATATTAAAGTAAGACTGCGTTTTAGGCATAAACATTTTCTCCCCTTCACAAAGAAAAAAAATTGTCTGTGATTTTCTTTTAAATTAAATGCCCTGATTTTATAAACCACTAAAAGTGGTTTTTCTCCTTTCCTTTAAGTTTTAAAGCGCAATTATTTCGTTACTTTATGTATGTGATTTTGAAATATGTTGTGAAAAGTATCAAATTCAGACACTCGAAACAACTCATTAATGTGTCTCCAATATCTGTAAAGAAATACTTTTAAGATCCCTAAACCATTTGTAAAGCCAATTGAAAGGTTATTAACTTTTCGATATTTCTTAAATTACTAGTGGTTAGCCCGTCAAAAATGACGTGTTAATTTTAATTTTTATCAATTTACATCTGCAAAGTCAATATTATTTGTATACTTAATAGCTTCTCTATTTTTTTTATTAAATTATACACATTTTTAATTATTTAAACTTATGCAATATCAGCACTATTATGATCCATTTAAGATGCAATTTTTAAAAAAAATTTAAATAAAATATGAACACCACATAATAGCATCACTTTACTTAATTCTATTACGCTAAATGATTAATACATTAACTGCGGTGGAAAAATTTAACTTAGTTGTTTCATAATTTTAGTCCATAAATGAACCCGAGCCAAATATAAACCATTGAGGTGTTCGGTATGCAAAATGTTACAAGTCGAAAAATATTTTTATATATTTTGATCGAGAGGAAAGTATAATCTATATATATATATATATATATATATATATGTGATAATAATCACATTTGGAACTGGGAGATGCAGTCGGTACGAGGAGTGATGCAGTCGGGCTGAGTGTGGTTCAGGAAAACACTTTTATTCAATTATGAAGCATCGCGAAGGTATCAGCTGCAGTGCCCACATGACTTGTCCGGCGTCCATGCCAGGACGGGACGCGGATTACATACAGGAGCGGACCGCAGGTCCGACAGCAACAAAAGTTAGAAACGAAGAGGGAGAAAAAGTCTTCTGTTCATGCAATATTAAATGGGTGTTTTTCGATATTTTCGCCAGAGGGCCTAAACTACTTATTTTTTAATTGGGCGACTTTAGATTCGTGGAGTTCACGTGTCCACTTCAGTTTCCCGGGGACTGATAGATCCCGCGCTTGGTAGCTGCAACCTATGGCCTGGGCATAGGATAAGTAGCCATAAAGTTCTTGCAAAGTGGGCTTTTTGACGTTAAAAAAGATATAATTTCAGAGTGTTCGAGGGCTCTTCAAGAATTTTGACACTATACTGACATTCGAAATCTCATAAACTTCTAACACTCATATCTGAGGATGTTATTGAGTTCAGATACTTCACATGCCTGCTTAATGATCTGCAGGGCTAATATAAATTATACTTACTTTACTTTTAGGTTGCAATTTTGGAAAAGGGGTCGTGCTTTATTAACAAGAGAATATGCTTTAAAGTAAAGTAATTTAGGAAGACGCGTTTTCTTGTTACATATATATATATATAAAGTTTTAGTCACATGAGATTTGCCAAAAACAAGTGTAGAAGTTAAACAAGATATTTTTTAGTTGTTATTTCCCAAAATAAATGTACACCCAAACTCTACAGTTCATTGATTTTCAAACGAGTTTGTCAAAATTTCCATATTTCTATTTCCTATTATTTTACATTTTCCTGATTTGTAAAAAAAGTATTTGGGATCTACCAGAAAATTTTCATTGAGGGTCGAATGGTTTTTTGTTTAAAGAAAGTTTGTTGCAGTCGAAAAAGTTTGAGCACCACTGATATATAAGACGGCACTTGTAAAAAGTTCAGGATATACAATTGCAATCCATTTAACGTTCAGAACGCATGTGAGGAAATATGCAAAATGGGATATAAGAGAAATAATAGAAACCTATAAACCATATATTACAGGTCTATGGCGTCCAGGACCCACTCACGGAGACTTTTCGCGCCTGTAATTCGGTCTGGACTGATACTCCAGACTCCAGATGTTTGGCATCTGGCCTCTCACCCAGACACCCCACTGACGGAGACTTTTGGCATCCCAGACGCCAGAAGTCTACGTGAGTGGCCGGCTTTACAGCACGTTATGCGAAAATGACTCGACGAACTGCATTGACTCATGTGTTTTAGCTCGTTCCATTCTGAATACAAAAGACGTGCACTGATCAGCGCGCTCCAGTTTAAATTAAACAGACAGTTAAAAAAACTCTCGTGCATACTACTATAATGGATGTTTTTATATGGATGGAGCCAGTCAACATTTAGTTACGTCGCGAAACGTCGCAACGTCACTTGCTACATCAGTTTTCGTCTGCTATAAATGACGTCATTATTGGGTGGCAGAAAACAGAAGCCGTTCCTATGCGTTTGCATGTGTTTTTGGACGATACTTTCATTTTCATTTTGAGTTAAATAATTTAGGTTTATTTATAAAATTCCTCATATTAGTTGTATGTAACAGGTATTTTAACACTTTTTTTCAAAATTTCGCAAGGTTTAAGAGAATATAATCATTCTTTCGTTGAGAATGACTATTATTATGTTGAGATATGTATAGATATCAGGATAAGTTACTTCAGGCCAGCGTCTTGTATCGTAACTCCAATCTTCCTCTGCCAATAAATACGGGTCACATACTGAATAAACCTTTCCGGGCTGTACCTGAATGTTTAATTTAGTGATATACCTTTGTTTAGATACCGTATCTTAAGATTTTGCGTAATCTGAGAGCATTTTATTCAACAAGTTGTAAGAATGCTCTTTGAACGCCATGTTAAATTATGAAATTTTTTGCCACTCCTCGCCAAACAAGAAGTAAAATCTGCAAGAGTTGAGATGTGACATGCTGCGAGACATTGCCCTATAGTCTACAAAGTAATGTTAAATGAAAACATTGATCTAAACAAAAATCCAACTGTTGCCACTCAACTTAAGTTTAACACTTCCTGTTTGCTTCTCGTTAATAACTGAGGTGCATTTATAATCTGAGTCTTACGAATCTGGCAACGACAATAAGATTTTTGTGTTTTATGTTCTTTTCTTTTTGGTTTCGCTGATAAGTTTTAAGATAAAGGCTATGATATGTAATATTAAGTTTAAGAAATATATATAATTTTCATCTTTTCTGATGTACGGATATATATATATATATATATATATATATATATATATATATATATATATATATATATATATATATATGAATATAAATTAAATAGTAAGTTGAAACCAATCTCGAGTCAGAACACCAACGTTCGCGTTGAATTGTAGAAAAGATAACTGTATAAATTTAGGGCATAAATGCCTTGGACAACGAAGCATAGACACAATCAAGCAACTTGTGAGAGACAATCTCGCTGATGGCTTTGCACTCGATAGCCGTGAAAATGAAATGAAATGTGCACACTATATTAAAAATAAACTTTCAGAATTTTCTTATCCCAATGAATCGAAATTTAGGGCCAAGAAATCCCTTGAGCTCGTTCATAGTGATCTATGGGGACCAATACAAACCAAGAGCATTAGCAAGAAAAGTTATTTTCTTACCTTTGTAGATGATTTCTCAAGATTTACTGATTTATCTGCTGACAAATAAGAGTGAGGTCAGTTCTAAATTTAAAGAATATGTAGCAATGACTAAAGGTGCATCTACATAAAAGCGAATCAGCTCCCCCTGTCGCCTCTTGACACATTTTGGTGTCGAATAGTACCCCTCCACAATGTGGGGGAAGTGTTTCGTGACTTTCATCATTCGTCTAAAACCGCTCTCCGGGGCGGTCTGAGGCGAATCATCAAAGGTGCGAGGGATGCCATAAAACCTCTTGGCGATGGGACCAAAATATCACTACTTTCCTCTACACTTCACTCTCTGTTTCGCGAATGTGTGCTTCCAGGGTAAGAAGTTTTGGTCCGCACTTGCTCCGATTCACCTTAGAATAATTTCTTCTAAACACGCTGATATAGGGAACGTTTTGAATATCCAAAAAGGAAAGATAATGAATTTAGTTTGCTCTACAATGACTTGAACTTTTTTCCTTTAAGGTGTGTGTACTAGTGTTTTTTTCACCTTTCCAGGAATGGGGCATAGTTTGAAAATTTGACTACTTCATCCCCACCTCTTAAGTGAAAGGTTCAGCGGCAGATGAAGAAGTATTTGGAGGTCGCAACCGCAATCTAGTTTCGAGGCCCCCTTGTTCTAAATACTATTAATAAATATTATTTATCATGCAAGATAATTTTCTCATGGCCAAAAAGTACACTGCTGGCCACCCAAATTGCAACACCAAGAAAGACAAGAGATATCACAACAAAATTTATTTTGTAGATAACATGTTGACCAAGTATCAAATGATTAAATTTATAGATTTCTGTGAAGTGTGGTTCCTGCCAAAATCAGTAGCCAGATTAGCCGCCATTGTTGGAGATCACCGCTGCCACACGCCTCGGCATTGATTCAAAGAGACTTTGGATGAGTTCTTGGGGTACAGCAGACCAAGCAGCTTCCACACGTTGCCAAAGTTGATCTGCTGTGGCAGCTGGGGATGGAATCTGGGTCAATCGTAGAGCAACCATGGACCACATGTTTTCTATCGACGAAAGATCCGGAGAGCGAGGCGACCAGGGAAGCAATTCAATCTGGCGATTGACGAAGAACCGTTGGACAATGCGTGCCACGTGTGGTCGCGCATTATCCTGTTGAAATATGGCTGTGGGTAAGCCCTGAAGGTAAGGAAGGACAACTGGCTCCAACACCTCGGAGATGTAGCGATGGCTGTTTAAAGTACCGGCAATGCGTACTAGAGGTGTGCGAAAGTGATATCCAATACCGCCCCATACCATAATACCCGGTGCAGGACCAGTGTGGCGGTGCATAACGCAGCTGTTCAGCATCCTCTCTTCACGGTGTCTCCAGATTCGAATGCGACCATCGTGGTGTTGCAGACAGAAGCGTGACTCGTCAGTAAAGACAATTTCATTCCATTCTGCCGTCCACATCCTTCTGTCATCGCACCATTGGCGGCGGAGACGTCTGTGGTTCTGCGTCAAGGGTAGACAAAGCAATGGACGTCTTGCGGACAGACCACTCTGCTGTAAACGGCGTCGAATGGTACGCGCAGACACTGGATGATGCGTTACAGACTGCATGTGCTGTGCTATGGTTCGTGATGTGACTAAGCGATCCGTCAGTGCCATGCGCACAATTTGCCTGTCATCACGTGAAATGGTGCGCTGAGGTGGATGCGATCGAACACGCCGGTCCGTCGTACCCTCCTGCATCCAACGATCACATATCCGCATTACAGTTGTTTGGCTTCGTCCAACACGACTACCGATTTCCCTGAAAGATAATCCACAATCTCGGTAGGCCACTATCCTTCGTCTGTCGAACTCGGATACTTGATCAAAAGATGATCGCTGTTTTCGACGAGGCATAATTAATCGTTTTTTTAAAAAAACCACAAGAAAAACACAATTGCCGAACTTGAAATCGTCGAAATCTCCAAGCCTTAAATAGCGCTTTGAAGTGGGTTGCATGGTGTAAATGCAGGGTGTTGCATTTACAGTGGCCAGCAGTGTAAATTCTGTTGGTTAGTTATAAGGTAGTAAAAACGTATTACGCTGTTGTTCGAAGAACGGCAAATTGTGTAGATGAAGATGGTATTTTCCCCTAAGGTTCTCAGAAGGTTTCTCTTTTTGAAGCTGCTAACTACTTAGGCTTCTGAAAATCGGACACCCCAAGTGCGCACTTCTTGCGCCTGTGCGATGTTCCGCTACTGGAAAGGTTCATTTACACCTTAAATGCGATGAGGTTTTCTCGGATATTGAAGAACCCCAATTAATGAGTTCTTCTATAATTGCAAACCATTAAATTTTAATTTTATTATTTGCCTAAGAAAAGTTGGCTTTTCAAAATAAGTAAACATTAACAATTAACACTGTAATCTTTATTTTCTCCTTTGCACAGCTAGCAGTGTGAACAAATCGAAACTAAAGAGCTAATTGCTACTCATTGGATGTTGTTTTCTCTTACACCTAAATAAGAAAACTTTAAATTCTTCTAGCATCAAATCTAATATCAGCCAACTGATTCCAAACTTTAACGTTCAGTTAAAGTTTGGATAGCTGTTGCCAGGCCCTGATTTTCCATTATGCCCAGTAGGCCTGGACCCCCCCCCCCCCAAAAAAAAAAAAAATAAATAAATAAAAATAAAAAAAATAAATTATTTTAAAAGAAAAAATTCCCAATTCAAATTTTTTTATTTTACCCTTTTTAATAGCAATTTTTTTTATATATATCCTTTCAAATTTGATTGATAGGTTCATCACATGTATGTTATAATAATGTATATATAGGATTAAGTTTTTCTAGTTGCATTGTATTGGTGTTTTAATGATGATGTTAATATGTTGTATTGCTTTTTGTAATTTGATAATGTTCTAGGCTTCTACGCTTCAAATAGCCAATTCTTGGTAAAATGGTACTTTCACAATGATTCATTATTATTTTTTGTGCATGTCAATTTTGGAAATTTTAAGCCCACATCAGTGTTATGGGGGGGGGGGGGGCAATCCCGAGTTGTACCTACAGTCAAGAATTTTCTAAATCGGGCCCTGGCTATTGCTGGAATCAGTTGGCTGATATTAGATTTAGGATATTAGCTTCCAAAGTGTAAATCTTTAATGGGCAATGAATGCAACTTTTTTTAAAGCAAAAATAATTTATTTTGTTTCACAAAGAATACAAAGGTTTTAGTTTATGGGGTTAAAATTTTAAGGACATTTTAATTTTTTTTTAAAGGACTTTGGAAAAACAATGCTAGAGCTGAATCTTTCATTCTCCCAAATTATTTTAGCGATATGTATGCAGGGCCGGCGACAGGAGGGGACAAAGGGGGCAAATGCCCAGGGGCTCGGGCTGACAGGGGGCCAGTTTAAATAAGAGTTGACTAAAAAATGTACACAAAGTTCAAATATTGAGTGGAGAGGGGGGAGGGCCCCGCTGTATTATTTTGCCCCGGGCCCTGGCTCAGTTGACGGCGACCCTGTATGTATGTTCATAGAATTTCTACAATTTCCTTTATGACAGCAAAATTAGTAGTTTAAATAAAAATTTCATTATTCTATATAAATGAAGATATAAAATTTTTGTATTCTATGACAATTTTACAAGCTTTTTTAGAGAGTGTTGAATAACTTTAAAAATAACTTTAATTTAACTTATTTTTAAAGTTGAATAACTTTAAAAATAATTAAGTGAATCAAGGCAGTATATATGAGAAAATGACAGAAATAAACTTATTTGTTATATTAATAGGCTATTGAGAAACAAAGAAAAGCAAATTAAAATTTTAATACACATAAATATAAATGTAGTAGTAGTTGGAATTCCCAGAAATGATAACAGAAAATTAATGGATAGATCTATCAACTTTGTTTCCGATTTATTTGATTTTCAATGATAAGTTTACAGAAAAATGTTAAGATAGACACTTGCATGGGTTGAAAATACAAAACCCAACCATCAGTGTTTGAATAATGTAAAAACTGATGATTAGAGCAATAATCTATCAATACTCAATGAGGAATGAATATTAAATAATAATTATTATTTCAGTACTACTACAGATATTATTACTAACACTTTGAACAGTGACTATTAATAAAGTGCTTTACAATAAAATATAATTGAAGAAATCCTTACGTATATAAGTATTTCAATTTTGAGTAAATCACTGATAAATTAATAACCCCAAAAGTTTTGTTAGAAATACATGAGCATTCATTTTTTTATTTCCACAGTATTCCAGATTTCTATAAAATCCTTAATATCAACGTTTTATTGTAACAAAATTACTCTCAATCTCTTTTAAAATTTCAAAACATTTTTTCGAAAAATGTCAGAAACAATTAGTAACAGCTCTTTTTAAAATTACAAATATCACTAAAATATTACATAATTTTCAAACTTTAAGCTGTTCACAGATGGACACATCTTGAATGCAAGGGGAAAACATGTCTGCCCAAGAAACCAGAATTAAAATAGGCACAAGCCCAACTTTGTGGATTTGAACCTATATAGTTGGCCCGAGTCTACAGCCATACATCCATATGTCCAGTTCTATATTTAGCCAAGTTCTATACATCCATTAAAGACTTGTAACAAATCTTTAATGGATGTATAGAAACATCAGATACTATAAAAAGGCACTGTAGCTGATGCACACTATTATAATAATATAATCCTTTCCAAGTGTGTCTGCTCCAGTTGCCATGAGCTCCTAATTCATGTTTACGGACCCTAATGACCAATCATACAATGGTATATGAAAAGCAAGGATATGTTGTTGGATTGACCAATAGGTTCTCCCATTTTAAATCCCATAAAGCACATATAAAATGAAGAAACCTTGTGCCATGTCCACACGGTTTAATTTCACAGCTTATATTTCCCCTAAAGGTATCCAAAATATAAATATCAGTTATTATTGATATATATAATCATGATATATAATTGTGTGGAACAGAAACAAATTTATATAAATACACAATTTCCCATAAAACTCTGACATATTTACTAAACTTAAATATACAAAAAAGTTGTAAAATTACAAAACTATTATTTCATACAGAACAAAAAATCAAAAACATTTATTTAGAATCATTTTAACAATGACCATTTAAGTTGCTCTTTAGCAGACTGGAGAACCTAGAGGAGAAATCAAAACAAAATGAATTAATATTTTTTTATTACACAAAACTTTTTCACTTTAAACACAGATACTACATGTTTAAATTACAATATAAAAAGCTGATTTATTAAAAACTTATAATTTTAAGAATTAAGTAATATATAGTAACTATTCAGGAAAAAAATATATAATGAGAATGAATTACAACTATAAGAAATTTGAAGCAGTAAAAGATTATTGTTCAAGAAATTAGCTCTGTATTTCCCCCCTCTTTTCAGTAGTTAGAGAAGAGAGACAATTTTCACTATCCTTTTTAAATAAGAAAACTTCAAATTTCATAAAAATTTTAATCAAATTTTATTTTTCCATGATAATACAGTTTTGGCTCATCAGCAAACATAATTAAAACTTTCTCATTCATTTGAATTACTATTATACATAAAACAAAACTGAACTTAAAAATTGATGTAGACCGTACACTTAAGACTGCAAAATTATCAATAAATGAAACTGACAGCAGTTACAAGTAGAAATATAATACAACTTCAACAGATTACTTTATCTGGTAACACTATAATAAATGTGCCAACCGAGTGTCAATTAAATTAGATATCCAGCATCTGACAGATCCAGATAATTTTTGGATGACAGTCACCCTGAATAGTAAACATTAAGCTTTGATCTATATCAAAGAATTTAAATCCAGCTTTGTTCAATGCAATTTTGTAAAAAGTCATCCAACATTTATGGCATATATATATATATATATGTAAATAAAAACTAGAGTAATTAAAATAATAAATAACTCTTAGTCATAATAAATGTCTAAGTTAACTTAGGTTATTATGTCCAATAAAACAGTAACATAGTAAGTCTTCTAAAGTGATTCCATGGGTTCCATGGTTGCAATGTTTGTGACGTCAGTCTACTTGCGGTCTCCTAAACTTAACTTTCACTTTGTCTGGCGCCGAGTTTGGTGATCTATGATAAAGCCACTGATTATTCCTTCTTCTGTTTTATATGGATTGTACGGTGTCTAAGTATGTTTATTGCTCAGATCATACTTTATTAGAAACAATCCATTGGTTTTTAGACAGTATTGGCACCGCTGAAGACAAGGTACTGTCTAAAAACCTATTTTTCACATTTCTATTCATAGTTTTCACTTATCTTTTCATGCCTTTGGTTCCCGGCTGTAGTGGTTTAGTGCTTATACTGGTTTTTCACTTACAACTTTGTCTAATATATATATATATAATGTTACTGTGAAAGACCGAAATCTGGAGAATGTCAACATTCACATAGTCACTTAGTGTATGTCCGAAATATTTGCGAAATATCCTTATTTCTCACTTACACAGGCGAATGTAGACGTTCACCATGCGCTGATGGTGAATGTTGAATAAAAATATTTTTGTTGCATTTTTAAATAATACTTTATTATTAAAACATATTGTGATATATGTCAAAATTGGAGATAGCTTAAGTAATAGCACATGTAAATAAACTGTTGAACTTAAAACGAACAGTACATTCTAAATGAGAAAAGATAACACCAATAATAAACTTAATTATGTGATTGATGTTATATAATCTTATTTATTTTAACAACTTAAACTTTTATGACACTTTGAATTGCACAAGTGTCCCTTGCTTTTACAACTGCTTTTAGTCATGGAATAATCTTTTTGCAATGACAGAGTGTATAGCATTGCCCTCCACTTCTCGAATTGGTTGCAGTTGCTTCTCTCAGCGATATTTCTTAAGAAGAATTCTCATCTATGGAAAGTAACTTTTCTTTACAAATTGCAAACTGATTACGGATATAAAGCTGCTTGATAGTACCATTTTTGTTTGCTAATTTATAAAATCGAAGTCTTTTATTCCAACAATCGCCAACATATTCCGGGCAACTGTATGACCACGGTCGACATCAGGGACTTCTATTCGTACAGTATCACCAATTTGAGCAGGTGGAAATTTTCTTTTTGAGGTTCGTAACATTTTCATTGCTTGAAGTAGAAGATTCTCATTCGCGGCTGTTCTTTTTATAGAAATAAACTCGGGTTGTTCAGTCAGGGCTTGATATGATGACGTGGTAGGCTGTAGCTCCTCTTCAATATTTTCCTTTCGAATATGGTTTTCGGTATGGCCAGTGTTAAAATTTTCTTCAAAAGTATTAATATTTTCTTCTTTCTTCTGTTTCAATATTTGCAATTTGTTTGCCAAGCAAAGATGACGATGCTATGCTTTTTTTTTGGTTTAACGCCAAACAGGGCTTCATAAGGACTTTGGCGTATTCCTTTGTGGTATGTAGTGTTCTTGGTAAATTGAACAAAGGGCAAACCATCTTTATTTGTATCGTTATCGTTCATCCATGCATTTAACATGTGTATCCTGATTGGCCCTTTCAACTGAACCTTGTGTTTGACTATGACGAGGCTTTCCATGAACTATCTTAACATCTTCCCACATAGCGTATAGTTCGGATATGACTTGATTACTGAATTGACTACTATTATCTGAATGCAATATAGCTAGGGCACCAAATATTAAGAACTTGCCGGGCTTCGCCCAGCTATCGAATCACAGTTCACTTGAATTAAATTTTTTTTTTCACTTTTAACTGACAAAAAAATTCTCCAAAAATCAGTACATCTTCAAATGATCTATTTTTGATTAAAAAGTTTGAATTAAAAATCTAAAAAATAAAAAAAATAATTAAAAATTAGACACACGATGAAACATTTCTTTTCAGTGATTCATTTTTTAGTGAGAATTGCGCTGTGAATGAATCATGCTGTGTTTACATCGTTAAACATGGTGGTTACGTTTTGTTCGGTGGAGTATGCATTTTGAATTGAAATATCTCTAAAACTATTAAAGAGAATAAGTGTACGCAGAAAAAATTATCAGCTTTTAAAGCTCTTGCTGAATATGTAAATTTTATGTACTTTCTTAAGAAAAAAACATTGATTTTAAATTTTTATACATGGCAGTTACGTTTTGTATCGGTGGAGTATGCATTTAGAACTGAAATATCTCTAAAACTATTAAAGTAACAGAATAAGTGTACGCAGAAAATATTATCAGTTTTTTTATGTACTTTCTGAAAAAAAATACATCGATTTTGACATTTTCAAACATGGCCAAATTTCATAACGGATGCCATACCAGAAACGGTCTACCCGGAATTGTTCCCGACCAACAAAGTTCTCCTTTTATTTATATAGATATTTGAAGAAGGTGATACGCTACTTCTTCAGCTGTCTTAGTTTTCAAAGGTCGTAGCTGGACAAACTTCGTTAAATCATCTTGATATAACATTATGAACTTATATTCGTCATCCCTGTGTGACTGCAGATCTATCAGATCAACTTGATATTTTGAGTTTAACTCCAAACTGACCCTTGGTTTCCCAACAATACTTTTTTATGTGCACTATGTTTCATTTGACATTGTTTACATAAATTTAAATACACTGTCCGTCTTCTCGGCTTCTTGTTTCGACCTCCACCAAAGCATATCTGTGATTGTCAACATACACCGGTGATGGTCCGAATGTATAAGAATATAACCAAATATTCGGTCTTTCACCGACGTATTTGGTATGTGTTGACATTCACCGGAGAATGTCGACATTCTCTATTTTCGGTCTTTCATGGTAACTAAAACAAACACACACACACACACATATATATATATATATATATGAGGCCCTTTTATGACTCTTTAATAGTTATGTTTAATTTCTTTCTTGCTCTTTAACAAAAAACACACCTGAATTGACAAGGATGTAAAATAGGGTAAGTTGAAGTATATTAAAATGAAAAATTAAACATAATGTTGAAATCAATTGCACTTTTATAGATGGAGAGAAAACTTTCCTTTCTCTACTGAACTTCTTCCCTTCTTCTGCTTTTTGTTACAAATTAGTTGCAAGCCAATGAAGGAGGGCAAGTGATATACTGACTTAATATGAAATAAAGGATTTATGGGAGAAAAAAACCAGAAGAAATACAGAAGTCTTTTAAGAAGCTGTACAAGTAATTTCTAATTTTAAGACCTTTTCAGAGTAGGAATCCTAAATAATTATGCAACTTCACGACAAATATATTTATTTTAAACAGTTTTGCCAATTTTTATTCTAATTATTCAAGCTACTTCCTTTTAAAACTAGTCTAGGTAATTTATGATAATTTATCATGCCATACAACTGGATGGAATTAAAATAAACGATGCAATTTATAAATGATTCTAAATATAGACTTTATTAAAGACTAATATGTATGTATGTATGTATATATATATATATATAAAGCAAAGCAACTTACTTGAGCAACTGTTTGTTCCCCTAATGGAATATCATCTGATCTTACAGCCACTCTTTGAACAACAGATGTAGAATCAGCTTCCAAAACAATTCTAATATAAAGTATTGACATGAGTAGAAAGAAAACTAAATGCACAAACTGAGACAAAAATACCACTCCATAAATTAATTTTACCTCTACCTTACACTACTATTATAATACATTTATTCACTTAAATTAACCTTCAAGGAACTTTTCCTTCTATAAACATATTTATACAGAGACAAAATAACCATATTAATACTGTCATAAAATTTAAAGTCAAATTTAATAATTAACAGAATGATCTAAATTACAGGAAAAATAAAATCACATATTTAAAATGAAGTAAAGTATCAATTTAATAAAAAAATATTTCATATTCCTCAATATTTAATTTTTCACAGTTGAAATTAATTGATGATTTTTTTTTTTTTTTTTAAAGAGAAACAGCATTTGCATGTATGTAGATAAATGGAAATGTCAAACTAATCTGTTTAAATTTATGACCTCATACAAAACATCTGAAAGGAGATTTTCATTGTTAACAAGCATTATTTATAACAGAAATTTTTAGCTAAATACTCAGACAAGATAGATGACTTTAATTGTTTCAAAAAGATATAAAATATATATTTAGCTTTTCTAGTTTTAATTGTGGATATTTCAGTGAAATTGCTTTAAAATTCTGGAATTTGAATTTATCAGCAGTTGTGAACATTCCTGAACATACACTTTGTGTACAATGAAAAAGTGTTTCTAACACAAGTCAGTATCAAAAATTGATTAGACCTCTGACCCATGAGTAGCCTTTATACAGCAAAACCAGATTAGAAACAATTGGGTCCTAGTTTTTTTTGAGATTATTTCCTCTAGGTAGCATTTAAAGTCCAAATTTGCTACACTTTCGTACAACACTTCTTACTGAAACAAATAAGGTTCAGCTTTTTTAAGAAAAGTTTACTTCCACTTAGAGTAGTAATTTTATTGTAGACCTAAATATATTTACTTTCCATTAGGAACTTGCAGTAACTGACATTTATATTATAATGTAATTTGTTTTCCATTTTTTCAGATAAATACAATCATTTATTTAACCCAAATCCAGATATTCACTGAAATTGCTGTTGGGATTCAAATTTCTCTAATTAAAGTGTGAGGAACATGTGCAGAATTCCACATAATTTACAGGAACTTACATATGAGTAATAAAATTATACAGAGAACTGTACAATTACATATACCTTAGGCAGTCAAAAACAAAGGAAATAAACAGCAGGAAGAACATTAAGAATATTTTTTAAGTTCTTATTACATGCTTGGTGAAAACCAGCTTACATTTACCAAATTCTCACAGAAAAATGAATTAAAGTCATATTTAAAAAAAACATAATATCAATTTTTTTCATACACATTCAATAATTTAAAAAGTCAAATTGTAATTAAAAAGTTAATGGCATAAAAAGAATATGCTTACCCGCCATCACAAATCTCATCAATTGCTAACAAAATAACATCAAGATTTTCAAGTAGTGTTCGTTTTTCCACATTCTTTCTTAAAATTTGATTTACAGCATCGTATAAACAATTTAAAACACTCACCAAAATGAGCTACAAAAGATGAAATTAAAAAAATTAATTTAACAATAAGGTAATTATTAAAATAACAGCTTTAATCCCAGCTTTATTTACAATATAAATACTTTGAATAAATTTAAGGCATACAAAATGAGAGCAAAATACTATTTGAAAAAATTAGTTTTACAACAAGTAATAGACTTATTCCCTGAAAATAGTCCACATAGATCCTTCTCTTCTTATAGATAACATGAGTAGGTGTAATAACAATAATGATGATGATAATAATAATAGTAATAACACCAACTTCAGTATCTGCTTCATTTACAAAATAAATAGTTTTATTAAATTTAGGGATGAGTTTGGCAAAAAAGCAAAAAATCGGAAAACGTCTCCTAAATATGTGTTTGCTACACTTTTCTCCAGTCATTCCCAGCGCCATAGATTTTTAATGCCGAAGTCGATAGCACGAAGGTTTATTTTATCCGATCGACATACTATTATCTTTTCTAACAGTCGCTATAACAACAATATTAAGAAAAATAAAACCAATCTATTTTCTTACACCATGTATTAAACTAAAGCAAAACACATACGACGTCATGTGAGCAACGAGCAACACACCTGATACGGAACAAGTTCCTGGAAAGAGAGGCACGCTGGGACCCGCAAATAAAGTTTCTCTGACTTCGTGGTGTCCACCAAAAAGCGGAAAAAACCCATCCCTATAAATTAATAATTAAAAACTGCTCATATAATAAAAAAAATAATTCTGTCAAGAAAATAACTTTACTTTAACTTTAAATGAATAATAGATTTCACATAATGAATACGTTATATATTAACATGAAAAGACTGTAAATTTAAATTCATGATGGAATAAATTAGCCTTGATAAGAGGAAAGAATCAGTAATATTTTAATCTAGCTTTCCTGTTATATTTTACAACACTTGTTATTCCTAAATATTACTCTCACGGTGTACTGAGTTAAATAACAAACTGGTCCATTAAAGCTAGTTAAAAGCCTCACAAAAATAAAAGGAAGCTTCTTTTACCTATTTTTTTTTCATAGTTATTTATTCTTTAAAATAAATACATTGATAAAATTAAAACAAAACAACTCTTTCTATTGACAAATGAAACAGGCAAAATATTTATACAGTTAGTAATTACCTTAATAGAAATTAGCCCTTTTCAACTGTTTTAATTTTTTTCAAATAATAATTTTTAATCAAATTCATTGATTAAAATAAGATAATATTAATACCTTAGCTGAATACATAAGATTAACTTAGATTTCTTTTACAATTAGGATATAATTTTACAAGTGAAATTTTAACTAATTACTGTGTCTACTAACTTTTATTATCTATGTCAACTGCTCCTTTAAATTTGGAAATAAACTTCAAACTGATAATAAACTTAGACAAAAATTATTGAATCAGATGATGATTTGCAGGAGTGATATATTAATAATAAATGTTAATATAACAATGTTACTATGACTGCCAGGGGTGTGCTTAGAGTTTTAACGGCCCTGGGCGATGCTTAGAGTTTTAGCGGCCCTGGGTGAAAAACATTTACTGGCAATAAAAATTCTCAACTATTCAGTATTTTGCAACTATTTTGTGAAAACAGACAGATTCAAACAAAACAGTTTATAATTCTTTAAATGGCTGTATGTAGTGACTGACAGATAGTAGAAATTGATATTGAAAAAAGGGATTGATAATCAAGGTTTTACTAAAACTGAGTTGGAGATAAATCATGATTTTCTAACCGAGAAATTTTTCAAACCAAAAGGGTAGTTTATCAATTAAAATTCTTTCTACGATTCTCTTTGAAAAATCAAAACATATTTTTTTTTATAAGTTGAATTATAGAAACCGTGCATAACGAAGGATTTCTTAAAAAACCCGTAACACTAAGAAAAGTGTTGCGATGAGGAATAAAAATGGCAGCCCTAGGCGGTTGCCCAGATCGCCACCCCCTAAGCACAGCCCTGATGACTGCAACACGACAAAATAGAATATGAAGCATAATATTCCTTACTTCGTTCTCATGACAACTTCCAATGACGTAGAAAAACAAATCAACATTGCTCCTATAAACCACTGTTAAGCCATCCAACATAATAACTTCAGCTAAAAAAAGGAATTTTTAAAAAAATATATGGCTGATTTCTTTAAAAATAAATCAAGATGCTTACTCAGAAAAGTATTTTGAGAAAAAATGCATTAACATTTGAGATTTGAAACATTTATGTATAAAAAAAGAGAGAGAGACAGAGAAAATGCAAATAAGCAGAGGTAGGAGGAAAAAAAAAAACAATTCATAACCAACAACTTAAAATATTATATTAAGTTTAAATTAATTAATATAAATTTGATCTACTAAATGCAGTATCTTTAATTTTAAACACTTTTGCATCTTGACTATAACAATATACCTTTAAAGAAATGAATTTATTCTAATATAGTGTATACTTTCTACTGATAATAAAATTACATCTTGTTTGCTCTTATTTGATTTTTTTATGAGCATTCATAAGTTTTCATTAAATTACTTAACATATTGATTATACAAGCTGTTATTGAAAAAAAAAATTATAAAAATAAATGTATATACATACAATTTTGCAGCAAAAAAAATTTAAAAAAGCACTTGATGATTCTGCTTTTTTTAGTTTAATGTTAGTTTAATGATGTTTAGTTTAATGATCAAATTGCAACAACATGGATTCTTTCTCTTTTATTAACTATTTTTTTCAATTAAAAAACAAAAACCAATTATTTTTGTATCTGAAGGAAAAAGTAACATATGAGCAACAAAGGTTTTGATTAAGAAAAATTAAATTAAAGACATGCATATCTGACTATTGTTTAACTGAAATTTGTCATGGTAAAACATAGCAGTCACAGAAAAATTAGAAAAAAAATTGATCAAATATGAAATCCAGTTCTTAATTGTAACTGCAATTAATGCTTATAAAGCATAGTTCTTGCACTATTGTCACTTCCTAACACTACTTCTAATAAAAAAAAAAAGTTTACAGTTTGATTTTTTAGGGTGATTCCCGAGTAGAAAGACACTATGTGGCAATGTTTTGAATTAATTTCTATGACAGAAATTTAAGAACCCATGAAACAAATTTATTTTGTTATTTTTTATTACATTACAATTTGCAAAACAACTAAGCTAAATGCATGAATCTTATTCTCAAACACAATATCTTTAAGCACAATATCTTAAGATCTATTCATTATAATGACTATCAGTTAATTTGTTTAAAGTTTTCAAAAACAGTCGCATAATATCTTTGAAAATATTTTAAATCAATTATCATACACACCTTATTTGCATATTTACAGAGCAAATACTGAATGATTTGTCTTTGATATTCTCTTTGCAATAGAATATCTGTGTTTGCTGTGCAAAGTGTTTAATCCAAAATGGGCTAAAATAAGTTATCAAACCAGACATGTTTGAAAAATCAAGGGCTACTGCAGGGTACAGAAAGCTAAGTCCAATTCCACTTTTAAATATTTTTATTCATCGGTGAAAATTTAGGATACGTGAAACAAAACACAAACATGTTAGTGTTAAAGGGGTTACATCCCAATCAAGAACTTAACACTCTTTACTCAACAAAAATAAAATTAGAAAAATTTACTTAATAAAAATTAAACTCGAAAAAAATGACTTTACAAAAGCCATTTTTTTTCAATCCCATTTTTCTCAAAACTACAATTTTGGACTTGACACTCTTTACACAGCAAACACACATATGTGAACACATATGAAAACAAAAATTTTAATTAAAAATTCCTTCACATTATGCTACTGTTGCCAAATATTCCATCATATTTTTATCCCACAATGTTAAGCAGCATAAGTTAATGCATGTTTCAGTATACAGAGTAAAATGTAAAATCATCTACATAAACCATTACTACTTGAACAGTTCATGAAATATTTATGTTCACACCTTAGACACAATGTTCAATTAGCAGTAGGAAAAAAAGTTAATGTAACTAATATGTCATTGCTGTTTTCCCCATCATACAAGAAAGGTTACATAGCTGTAGATTATAGGAAGGAACATATAGATATCATCAGCTTTTTAAAAAAGTGCAATTAATATCAGAAACAAAGTTATATTTAGTTGTATTCTCTATTTAAGAACTATGCAATACTGAGGACAGTATTACAAATGTACAAAAAATCTATGATTGCTATGAACAAGTGAATAAAGTTAATGAATTGAATTTCATGGACCATGTTTACAAATATCAATTTGGCATACTTTTAATTTCATTAATTTGCCAACTGAAAAAAAAAATGAATATTTTGCATAGAAATATATTTATAGAGATATTTTAATATAGAAATATATACAGATATTTTTAAGCCATACACAATTACATATATTTAATGCAAATAGCTATAAAATATTTATGCTGAATGAAAATATAATGAAAATTTAGGTTTGTATTATTTATATAGGTAATCAGGTCATCCATTTGTTTAACCAAATCATAATTTATCCCTTTCGTGATTAAATGAAAAAAAATGTTCTTAGTTGACAACTGAAAATGTATAATATATACTGGTCAGTTACTTACCATTTGCTCTATGAGTCTTTTTATAGAGATTTTTTTCAAAGGCTTTTTGTTCTTTAGCAGTAGGAAATGTTTTGCCATAATACTATAAAAAAATATAAAATAACTTAACTTAAACAAAACTTAAAAAATATATATTAACAATATAAATAACAACTATAAGATAAGCAAGTTCATACCGTGTTTCCCCGAAAATAAGACCTAATCGGAAAATAAGTCCTAGCATGATTTGCCAGGATACTTGTAATACAAGGTGCGCCCATAAAGTAACCGGACAAATTAAAAGATCAAACAATAAAATAAAAAAGGTGAAAGAATAATCACCTGTCTAGAAAGAGTGACATCTCAACTCTTGTTAAAGCCAGTTTAAACTGGTTATTTAGTAGTTTGCATATCAAAACGCCGTAGTAATTTTCATTTACTGAGAAGGCATTGTACAAAAAAATTTGCTTCGGAATGGAACAACGTTGTAACATTAAATTTTGTTACATATTAGGTAAATCTGCTACCGAAACTTTAGAGAGGCTTTGAACAGTATATAGTGATTATCAAGAACACAAGTGTATGAGTGGTAAAACCACTTTAAATGTGGGTGGGAAAGCATTAAAGATGAACCAAAGACAGGACGCCCTTAAACTTTAAAAGATGAGGAAAATGTGGAGAAAATTCGTTCTTAATATCAAAGACTAAGGTGATGCTGATTGCATTTTTTGGTTACAAAGGACTTATTCACCACGAATTTGTTCCTGAAAATCAAACAATTAATCAGTATTTTTCAATTAAGAAATGGGATAAGGCAGTATAATGGGATAATGGGGCAAGTTAGGAAGGAACTGTTTGATTCTTGGCAATGTTTTCTTTTACACGATAATGATAGGCCCCATACAGCAATTTCTGTACAACAATATCTTGCTAGGCATTCAATTACAGTGATAAATAACCCACCATATTCTCCTGACTTATCGCTAGCTGATTTTTTTCCTTTTTTTGAAGCTGAAGATGACCATGAAAGGGCAGAGAGAGATTTGAAAACGTCTCAGAAATGTTAAGCGTATTTTGCGAACGGCTAGTTCCAACACCTATAAACAGTGTTTCGATGACTTAGAGAAACGTTGGAAAAATTGTATAGACTCCTTTGGTGATTATTTTGAAGGAGTTAAATTTATTTATAGGTGAGTAATATTTTTCTTATTTATAAAAAATTGTCCGGTTACTTTATGGGCGCACCTTGTATAAGCCCAAGTTAAAATCATTAACCAGATGTACACTGGACTTATTGCTGAATGACCAATTGCAGTACACATACACATAATGTAAATTTTTGTACATGACTATATGATTGCTGTAAATGAATAAATGTAAATTGTTGTGCATGAAGAAATAAGATATCCTCTGAAAGTAAGCCCTAATGTGTCTTTTGGAGCAAAAATTAATATAAGACTTGGTCTTATTTTTGGACAAACATGGTATCATTAAAACAGTATGCATCTCTTCTGAATTCGAAACAGAAATAAAGGAAAGCATTATACTACAACCCTCCATCACATGAAGCTTAAATTATGACCATATAATATTGTAAAAATATGAAGGCAATGATATTTAATTTCAACCAAAATGTATCTTTCTAGTTGCTTAACATAAAAATAACTATCACAAATATGTTATGTCACGAAATAGAGAGATTTGTATAGAGTCTGGAAACCTCATTTCATAAGTATTTAGTTCAACTTTACTATTATGCTTACAAGGTATCTTCTTGTTATGATAAAACTGCATGAAACACATTCTAATAAAAGCTGTCACTTATGAAAAGACAGACATCTGTAATGTACTAAAAAGTCCTGTTTTGTCCTCATTGAGGTTTCGACAAATCTCTATTTGTACATCAAAAGCAAAAATTTAGAGAAATTCAGGTTTTCAAAATTTGTTTTAAATTTTTTTTTCCCTTTTGGAATTTCATTATGTCACACTGATGAGCTTCTAATGCAGGTGAAACCCAGATATATGGCTGCTAGATATGTCGCAGATGCTCATCTTCATAAAGGTATTTTAGCTCTACAATGTCTGTGCTTGAAATTTGATTATTTGTAAAAACAATGTCAAATACGGCATTCTTTATTATATTTTTTAGGACTCAGTATTCAATGTTTTCTAAGTTGAAAAACAAGAATCCTTATTAATATTTTATGATTAATGACAGATATAGTAAAAATTATAAAAAGATTGATATTAAAGGTCATCTTTACAAGATTTTGCTAATTAAGCACTCAGAAATAAAGTCATTCCTTTCTAACAGAATTAAATTCATACTTTGACATAATTTAAAAAGTAATATACTATAAATAAATAAGACTCACTTTTGCTAGAATCCTGTTGCCGTCATTATCTAATATAGCTATTGCTTCCACAGAATACAGAGTGGGTTCCTAAATAAGAATAATGAAAAAAAAATGAAAATAATATAATGGTATTTCAGTTGCATATATATATATATATGTAGCATATATATATATATATATATATATATATATATATATATATATATATATATATATATATATATATATATATATATATATTTGCATATATATATATATATTTGCATAAATATATATTTATATATATTTGCATATATATATATTTGCATATATATATATATATATATATATATATATATATATATATATATATATATATATATGTAGCAATTTAAAATAATCTGATGAGATCTGTTTTCAAACATACATTTATGAAGTTTATGTTGAGTACTCTGTCTGAAGCTGATTTTATACAATAGTATAATTCGTTCTTTATTATAAACAATAGATTTTATAGTACAAACACCAGTTGGTAGGGGTGCTATAATGTACTCATGCCCTGTACCCCAAAAAGCATGAAATATATTACTCAGACAACTCCCTATTTTATGGTATGCTTGGTCTTCAAAAAAACCTTGCAGTCAGTTTTATATATGCTCTTTTTCTATTTTTTTTTTCTTTAACATAAGCACTCTTTAAAATTTTTTGATTTATTTTATTATTATTATTATTATTATTTTTCTTGAGTGAATGTGTGTGTGTGTGTGTGTGGGGGGGGGGGGTTTATTTTTTTAATTCTACAGTTAAGTTTCTTGTTAAAAATATTTAATATAATTTTGCTTTTTGTTACTTTGTTTTTGATAAAAAGAGATATTTTTTTTTTTAAACATTTGCAAAAGTCTAAAAAGTTGGAAATTTACTCAATAATCAAAAATTTTGATACAATTCATATAAATAATTACAATGTGTTTAGATATTTTAAGCTTAAATATAAGTAATAAGGACATCATACCATGAGTGCAATGAGGCTTAGAGGTCAGTGCATGTAATTCTTTTGCTGAAAGCAGCAGGATCTATATCATGCAGGTCAATTTTCTGTTTTTATTAGATTGAAGCTGCCAAACTTGGAATTAAGTGTTAAAATTTACCAAAAAATAGTGAAACCCAAACAAGTACAATATGTCAGCATTTTGCAGCTGGCCCATAAGTCCGTTGATAATTGTTTAAATTAATTAAAATGTATACAGTTTTTTATATTTATTTTTAACCACCATCTATATCATTAATGAAGCATAAAGAATATTGACTTGTCACAATATGAAGGAAAGAAATAATTAAATTTAAACCTTCAAAACAATGCTTTTAAAGATTTTTTCAAAAAAGAAATATCAAGACAATTAATTCAAATTTAAATCACTGTACTCTTCTATGATTACAAAGTAGACAAAACAATCGTTAAAATTTCAAACTTGAACAGCTTCCTTATACAACCAGTTGCTTGTCAAGCAAATTGTTTTTAGTCAAGCATGGCACTGGTTTTGTTTACCCCAGCCCTCCACAAAGCAAAAGGTTAAGACAGGTTCTTTAACTCCGCCCCTTCGTGCTTCCCACCTAATAACATGCAAGACAGTTTACGTTTTTTAATAGAGTATTAAAAACTTTAGTAATGAACACAACCTACCTGCATATTACACGGTAATGATTATTATTACTTTTTTAATTATAAGAATGTAGATTATTTTTAAAGTACATCCTTCTTCTCGTAGGGGAAAGAAATGCTTTTATGTAATTTATGGTTTCAGACACGTTTTCATAATTTTGTCTATCATACTGTACGAGCTGAATGCATGCTTACTGCTGATTTTGCATTCAAACTTTACAGTCCCACTAAAGAATCTGACAACTAGAAACTATATACTGCTGATTGGCAACATCTTTATTCAGTCTAACTTAGTCACTATAATGAAAGTAAAAACAATTTCCAATTAAACAATCTAATTCAATTTTAATTTAATATAAACATATTGTATATTATATGCTATGTATATGAATAAATATATTGTTAGTCAAAATATATTAACTAAAGAAAATCAGATCAGGAAATTATAAAATCACCAACATATGCAATTAATCAAAGCCCACTAATGCATACAATAAATTGATCCGAGAATGCCCAAATGGTCAGAAATATAGGAGAGAAAACTTGTCTATTGACTTTTCTGATATACTGGATCGGCTAGCTTGTTTGTGCAGCAACTCATCGTGGGTGGCTCTCCCGCTCGGTGCAGAACATCTAAGACAAGGATTGGCATGAAATCACCTTGCATGCAACTACTCTGCTGGCCATTAAAATTGCAACACCATGAAGGACGGATGATACAAACATCAAATTCGCATGAAAGGAAGATGATGTTGGGATATGCAAATGATTAACATTTAAGTATAATTGAACGATGCAGAAGGGAGAAATGGCATCTCAAACTCTGTATAAAAGGAAAGTTACGTAGTGGGTTTCTCATTCAGAAATCACATTTGAATGTTGGTTGTTTATAAGAAGATCGTGTACGCCCTGTATAAGAAGGAGAATTGGCTACCAGCCTGTGTAGGAATTGGATAGCAGCAGGATCATGGTCTATTGAGAGTAAGGTTTATTGTTCCGCAATACTGCTACTTGTTAGTCCTAGGTGGTCTAGTATGTTCTAATACTGTAAAATTAGCAGAGTAAAGGTGCAGCAGAACATGTAGAATGTGTAGAGTAGTAGAAAATTATAAAGCATTGATGATAAGTTCATTTATAATAAAAACAGATTGATTTATTAAAAGGCATTTCTGGTAGATTCGTAAATGAAAATACAAACAATGTCCAGCAAAAGGTTTTACATGCTTCAGAAACAATGAAATACTAAACTCATTAAAACTTATGAAAAATATAAAAGTTTCACACTCCTATTAGTTAATTATGCAATGTGCACCTAACCACGAACAAAACTACCATCATCCTAAAATCGTATGACTACTGGCTCGACTGCACGCCCAACTACCCCCGCTCAACAGTTGGCTCAGCTCTTCTTTATACCTCTCTCAGTGAAGATCTGCATATCCTCTTTGGATAGTCGCTTGCTGATTGGTTTGGCTAACCAACGTCCACATGCGTATTGACACTATAGTATGGATATGTGCGGCGACAGTGGGGCACCCAACGACAAAACTGGATACAGGAGTGGCACCACGTCGTCTTTTCAGATGAGTCCCAGTTCTACATGCAGCATCATGATGGACATATGAGAACATTCTCAGTTCTATGTCTGGAAGCACTGAGAAGAATACACGTGGCCTGCTTCCATTCAATATCATCATATGAGCCCTGTAACTGGTGTGATGGTATATCTACTGGGTACATGACACGAATGCCTCTTGTTCATGTTGTCGGCAATTTGAACTGCCAGCAATACGTTTCTCAGATTTTAAGGCCTGTAGCTGTGCCCTATCTTCGAGGCTTCAGAAATGTCATCTTTCAACAAGATAATGCAAGACTGCACATTGCCCATCGTGTCCTGACCTACCTTGCCACAGAGGATGTTCGACTGTTATCCTGGCCAGCACGTTCTCCAGATCTCTCATTGAAAACATCTGGTCATGGGTTGCTGAGAGACTGGGCCACCACCGCTCTCCAGCCACTACAATTGATGAAGTGTGGCATAGACTTGAAGCAGTATGGAATGACTTACCTGTATCTGTCATCCAAGCCCAGTTCAACTCAATGTCTTACTAGGTTTGAGCTGTTTTAGTTGCCAGAGGCGGCAGCTGTGTGTACTAACTTCAGACCCTGTATACGCCCAAATTTCCTACAAATTTAATCATGTTTTCTTCCTACTATGCTGTATATATAAAATAAGTAAGGTTTTGATATTTGCTTTCCTTAATGGTGTTGCAATTTCAATGGGAAGCAGTGTAGTTTTATACAGAAGAATGGTTTTTTAATCCTTGTTTTGAGTAATTGAAGAGATTCTTCTCAGTTTGCAATCAATTTCATCAAATTCAAATTTAAGTATACTAAATGCACTCAATCATGTAATGTCCATATCACAATCAGAGAAGTAAACTTAAATAATTTTCTACCTGATAAATTTAAAAATCTTAAGTAACATGAATTTTGCGAAATTATAAACATAAAATTTGATGCTTTTCATTTGGTAAACATCCGAAAATACAATCCCACTTCAGTATAATAATATACGTTGGTTGGTTGGGTTTAATGGTGAAAGGTGCAAAATCGGACATAATGAGCTAAACACAAGACTAGAGTCGAAAAAGAGTTTATATGAATGTGCCAAGCTCATACCAACATATAAGAATATACATATGAACTGAAATTTACAATATGAGGGCCTACTACACTGCCTATCAGAATCTCATTATAACTGGAAGAATTAAGATAATTAATTACACAAAAAAATGATCTCATACTGTAGGATTTTAACTCTTTTCAAGCACTCATTAGGCAAGTTTGTAACTGGCGTAATTTAAATTTTTTTTAAAAACATTTATAAGCAATATTAAAATTCCATTTATGTATAACATGCTTAGAAATAACGCCATTACTTTTATGAAAACCATATTAATATAGGATCAATATATATCTGAATTTTGTTAAAACTAGGATGAATAGTTGTTATTAGAAATTATTGTATTGGTCAGTCTGGATTTTAATAAATTCCCTGAAATTACACAAATGAATTGTTATTATAAATGTGAGATATTAGGTACCATCAAACCAGATTCCATCTTAAAAGAAAGTGGGAACGATCAGTTTAAATACAATTACAGTTGCAATAAGTAAGATGTAAACACCGCCGTGTCAGCACTCGATTTTTCACTCACCGCTTGTAGAGTTGAGTTGTATGTAATGTTCCTTAACTCTTGAATTACTATCAATATCATTATTTTTAGTTATGGAGACTCTGATTGAATTTTCTTTATATATTAAGGTAGTTAAAAATGAATCGCAGTGTTTACAGTCTAATTATTTACATGATTTTAACAACAGGGTTGTGAAATATTAAGAAATTAAGGAGCGAAATACTTCAGATCGGCCAGAGATTCAAAAAGCGAAGTGAAGAGAATTAATTTCAGGTGGGGAAAAGCGGCTTTATGCTAACTGGTACTGTACCAGTATGTTTTTTTTTCAAAATATGTAAATTGTGATTAAACAGTGTTTTTTTTAAAGTACGTAACACAAAATCTATAACTGCAAAATGTCCGGTATGACCTGTTATCGTAAAAAAGATGGGGGTCCTAATGTGAAATTTTATGAATCTCCTGAAACAATCGCGCAGTTTGATACAGTTCGACAATGGCTTCAGAAGAATTGCAAAAAGGTAATTATATTTCTGTACAACATTCTTATCGCAATTTTACAATATTATTTTTATTATCAAAATAACCATAGAGAAAGTAGTCTGATGAAAATAAACTCACCTCTGTATGTTCTATGTTATCAATTTCATATTTATCCTCTGAGAATTTGTCTGATGACCTGATGGCGGTGAGTTTTGACGTATAAGTAATGTGTTTCATCTGAAATTATTAATTAGTTTCTAGAAATTTTATCTGTATGATGTCTCATGAATTGAGATTGTTGCAATATTGGCATTAAGGATTAGTGATAGGATTGTCCAATGCAATACGTTAATGATCAGTCATTTCATTTATATTTGTTCATGATCCTGTATAAAAATTACCCAATAATGGAAAATTTACTAACTGTCAGACATTTTTACATAATGTAGCAGCTGATAAATTTTTATATATAGTTTTCATCAATAAGTGAAACTTGTAATGCTATATTAGAAATGTGTGATTATTATTATTAGAGCAGAAGAAGGTAAGTCATTAATCTAAGTCGCAATATCTCATTCAATGTATGTAAGAAAAAAAACAGATTTATTGATTGGTATATTACTGTGATCAAAAAGTGCCCGGAATGGTGGCATAAAACAAAAATTATCAATTTATTGGTCAAAATTTGTTGTATCTTCAAAGTAATCTCCTGCAATTGCAATGCACTTCTGCTAACGTTTTTTTTTCCAATCATCAAAACATGCCTTAAAGTCATTTTTGTAAAACCCCTTCAGAGTTTGTAGAGAATTTTCTAATGTCGAATTAATGGACTCTAAACAGTGACCGTGAAGAGGCACTTTCAACCATGGAAGTAAGAAAAAGTCATATCAGGTGAATGCAGAGCTTGTGGCATTTGTTGAATGTTTGGTTTATAACTCACGAATAATAATTCCACTGTGAGAAGGCACATTAGAAACCCATGAACTCAGGCTGTTTTTGACAAATTGCTTAAACGATCGAAATGGTGCAAAGCACTCAAATAATAATACTTATTTACTGTCTGGCCAATTGGTAGGAATTCATAATGTACTTCACCATGACAATCAATGAAAACAGTCAACATTACCTTGATTTTAAAGTGACTTTGATGTGGTCTTTCCTGTTGTGCTTCACCTTTCAAGCGCCATTCACTTGATTGTTGAGTTGTTTCTGTATCAAAAGCGTATATCCATTACCAGTGATAATACGTTTTAAAAGAGAATCACCTTGAGAAAGCATGTCTCAGGCCACTTGAACACGTTTTTAGAAAAAATTCAAAGTTCTTGGAACAACTCGAGAAGTGATGTGTCACAATCCCAAATGATCTTTTAAAATTGCTTGACAAGAACCAAACAATATAGAAATATGTTCAATAATGTCTTGTATTATCAAACGACAATCACCAAGCACCAATTCTCTGACCTTATCTGTATCTCGATCATTAATCGAAGTGGATGGTCTACCGGATTGCAGATCATCTATGATTGATTCTCTACCATCTTTAAACTTTTTATACCAATCAAATACTGTTGTTTTTGATAAGCAGTCATCTCTAAAAGCTTTTTATAACATTTCAAATGCTCTTGTAACAGAAATTTCATTGTGAAAACAAAATTTAATGCATGTTCTTTGTTCAATAACATTCACCATTTCGGAAAATTAAGAGTGAAAATTCTTATCTCATTAAAAACAAATTTGTTTTCAGATGACAAAATGAAATAAACTCCTGATTATTGCCAGATGTTTATAGAAGTCGTAAATATGTCTGATAAAAGTTTGCAAACAACATTGACTATACATGTATTTTAAATTAAGCATTTCGGATGCTGTTTGATCACAGTAGTATTATGTATAGAGGTTGGTAGAGAGATCTACAGTCATCTTTTGGTTCTGAAGGGTGAAATGAACTGAAACCTACAGTTTAAATCCAATGGGAAATCACTCTGAGCTTCCATGTGAATTATAGGATACAAATCCTCACATTCTGACTCTTCTTTGTAGTTTAGACTTACCATCTGCATGTCTACGGCACCGTATGTATGGAGTGCTCCAAACTCACAGTTACATTTGTCAATGCCCTCAATATATTTTCAGTATGAATGGAAGATTTTTATTGCTTCATTTTTAATTTTGAGCTTATATGAATTTTCAGGAACTAATTAGTATAATAGATGGTAATGATAAGGTTTATTTGAAAATGGGAAATGTTAAAAGCTAAAATTTTATGGTCAAATAATTTTTTTTTTTTTTTTTAATTAATTTTCCTGAACAGACACTAATAAAGGTTTTCATCAGCACTAAACGCTTCCAAGAAGACCTAATAGCATCTAGAAAAAGTCCCAAAATTGACTTTTATAAAGTCAATCAGTAGGTTTTCAAAGACCAATTTATCTAAATCTCTTTATTCTCTGTAGTTTTCTTAGTATTTTTTTTCTGTACTGTATGTAGAAAGTAGTACAGAATAATTATGTCGGGATAAAATTCAAAGAGGAATTTATGCTGCTGATATTTTTATCAAGCAATTTTAAATGTAAGAAATGTATAGCTCAGAACAAGAAGAAACACATGATATTAGGCAATAAGGTCTTTATTTGTAAAAAGGATGGACAAATAAATAGAGTTAAAGTAAACAATTTTTCTTCTATTATTTAAAAAAAATTATAATGTTATGCATATCAACTTTTAGTGTAAATGTAAAGATAATGTTCAACTGTGTCATTTAATATTTATAAAATTCTATTTAAAAAAAGAATATATTTACTTTAAATTTTTTTACCAGTTAATAAATCTTGTCTAATATGTATTACTAGCTTTAATCAATATTATTATTAATTTATGTTATTCTTTCGATATCTAAGTATATTCAAGCTGATCCACCGACCGCCAAAGGTCTTGCTGCTTTGGTTAATCAACTAATACAGTTCCAAGAAGAAGCTTTTGGGCGAAATGTAAGCAAACCACCACTGACAAGACTACCTGTAAGTATTGCTATTTATTTTTTTTTAAAATTAAGAATAATTTCCTTAATCACTCTTAAAATATGTTATATGAGGATGCAGGTTCTGCTTTAGTGTTTTGAAAATAAAATTTATTAATTTATATTTTTATAACTATCTTTAAATCGCTTTATTTGAAAGTAGATTTTGTATTGTAATTTTAGAAAGTGTAGAATGAAAACTTATTGTTTCGAATGCTTTAAATATATATATATATGTATACATTTACTTGTTTCACATATAATTCACTGGTTAAATGTAGAAATAATTGATTATATTCTGTAAAACCTTAACACTTAATTTCATCAGCGAAAACTGTATTAGATTTCTGTTGCTTTTAATAATTGTTAATGATTCGCTCTGTTAAATTTAAAACTTACATGAACAATTATGATTATCAGATTATTTATGTAATAAGGAAATTGCTGCTACTGAAGTTTAGATTTTAAATCTTGATACCTGCTTCTGTGACAGTAAAGATGATTCAGATTTTATTATTGTTACTTAACTCTGAGCATATCTGTGACTAAAGAGGCATAAATTTTTTAAAAATAATTTTAGCTGATTGAGTAAGAGTGATTGATTTTTCAGTTTTTATTAATTCTTGTGGCTCCCAGTTTCTGTTTGAGGATTTTTCTATCATCTAAGCTATTGAGAAATGGCTTGAGGTCAATTTACCATATTTCAACACTCAATATAAACTGATTTTGTTACCTAAGAGACTTGCATAAATGTCTGGCTGTATTGATTATATTTATTCGGAATTATGAAAAGGAACTGCAAAAGTGACGGTGATAGAAGTGTTCTATTAGATTTACTGTCATTTTGCTTCTCACCAGCAACTTGCATTATAATAAATTAGAAAAATATAATAAATTAATAAAAAGAAATTAAAATATAATAAATTAATAAAAAGAATTTAATAAAATATAATAAATTAATAAAAAGAAATTAATAAAATATAATAAATTAATAAAAAGAAATTAATAAAATATAATAAATTAATAAAAAGAAAATTTAACTGCTTTATTTATGTTAGTATGGTTATATGTATTTAAATGCTTGATTTGTAATCCTCTTCCTACAAAACTTTTTGCCAAGTAATGATGTATAGTTTATAGAAATATTTTAAATTTGTGGTTGAACATAATTTAATTTTTGATTTGTTATTTTTTCTTCTAATTTTTATGTATATTTTGTGAGTTTGTTTTTTTCTGATGTTTAATTTATCATATTTCTAAATTATTTTCCCCCCAAACTACTTATATTTTTATTGTATAATGTGTAAAATTTATATTTTCAGATGAAATGTTTTCTGGACTTCAGGCCAAGTGGAGCTTTATGTCACATTCTGGCATCTGTTTACAAATTTAAAAGTGAACAAGGATGGTAATAATACTTTTCATTTGTTGTTTTTCCTGTGATTCTACTTATCCATAGCATATGATTTCTTGATTAGTTACATAGCTTAAATGTTCATTTATACATGACAAGAGCTGTATTATTATTATCATTTTGTTTTGTGTGTGTTACCTGTCCAAGATAAATTATAATTCACAACAATTTATATTATAAGTATATATTTTATGGCATTTTGTGTGACGGAAGGAATCTGATATGTGAAGAATAAGCAATAACCTGAATTAATCCTCTAATATGGCACTGTGCAGCATCAATGATATACTTCTGCATATGGTTGATAGTGAACCAAACAATGGTATGCCTCTGCTGGAATTTGTTGAAGAGGAATTTTACTGATAATGAATTACTTTCTGGTAGATCAGTTAAAAAATGTGTTATCTTTATCATTCCAGTTTTCTATGCTTAGCATCACTTTATTTATTTTTAGCACTGATTTTGGTAATTGTAAGCTATGAATAAGGGAACAATGTAAGCTATGAATAAGGGTATACAGCTATGAATAAGGGTACAATGGAATCAAATACCAAATTTTTTTTTTTTACATATAATCCTAAAATTATTAGTGTTTAACTGTATAGTTACTCTCTATACAGAGACTATACTTAAGTGTCTTTTGACTAAGTTATTTGAGGATTGTAATTGTCCGTAACTTATATTTGCAATCTTCATATTTTGGAGTAATTCATTATCTTTTGATTTGTTCTCGTTTTAATTTTGAATACTGTTTATCTTGTTCCTCCTATAATATCTTATATTCTTCTAAGTAATGCTCTTGCAAGATGGATGCAAATGACCCCTTTTTTTGTTTACTGAAATCTGATTTTTTTAAAAATTACAATACAACTCCCCTCTTTTTTTACAATCATGGGACTTTTCTTGGATGGCTGACTTGTTCTACTATTCTTTATCCTCAAATTGTAATTGATAATGTATTGATTTCTTATATTGCATCCGTTTATAACTTTTACTGTGATTATTTCGTTTTCTTCCATAATGTGCATTGATATTTATTTTATGAAGGTGTTTATTAAGAAATCAAATAAAGATACTGAATTTTATGTTTATATAAATATTTTGATAGACCTTATACAGAACTAAATGATAGTCTTAAATGTTTGTTAATCTTTTCCAGTAATTTTTTGTAATTTTTTTCATTTGTCAAAAAAATGTTATAATTTAAATCTAAGTTGATTTTATATTGCTTTTATAAATTACTTTTTAGAAAATTAACAGATTTTAAAATTTTCAGGCGGCGATTTGACTTTCAGTCTCCTTCACGTATGGACCGAAATGTAGAAATGTTTATGACAATTGAAAAGACTTTGGTACAGAATAAATGTTTGACTCTTCCTCATATATTTATCATGCCTGAAGTTGAAAAACAACTAGTTCCAAGATTAAAAGATATTATCAAAAGGCATCAAGGCACAATAGCTGAAAATCCAGATGACGCATCACACTTAGTACATCCTCCTTTACCAGCAACTGATGGTCCTGGTATGTTATTTGATTTTCTACATCTTTATGCTATTCATTTTTTATATAGTATAATATTTATGTTCTTATATTTTAGAAGACTGGGTTCGGGTTGTCTTTCGCCGTGAAAAAAGTGTTATGCTTCATTGGTGGTTTTATCCTGACAGGTTAGTTTATTCTTTAGAAAATTTCTTTTTTTTAAAATTTCGCTTATCTTATCTTCTGTCCTTTATAAGACAAGATAAAATATAGTTGGAGTATTTGTTTCTCAGTAGTTGTTTAATTATTTAAGCACTTTTGACTAACAAATGCTGCATATGTTTAAGAAAATCTGGCAAGTCCAAAAATGATTAAGAATATCTACAGGTAGTCTTTAGTTTACACATCAATTCAATTATGAGTTATATGCAGAGTAATTTGGCTGTTGCTATTAATTTCTTTTATTTTTTTTCTGGGGGGGGGTTTCTGTTAAGGACTTACCAAATACTGGATGAAATATATATATATATATATATATATATATATATATATATATATATATATATATATATATTTGGAATAAAAACATGAACTAGACTAATATAAATGATCTTGAAAATCAAGGTGTGACTGGTGTTAACATTTCCAGATAGTTGCTCCCTCATCTACTACAGTAGAAGAATATTGTCTTCTATTGTAGCAAATATTGCAAAAAGTAAAATGTATATATCGTCATATATGCTTCATAGTTGTTAAAGAATTTTACTTATTTAACTGAATTCACTATGATCAAAATTTATGTGAGTACACATTGTTATAGTTTTTTTCTTATTTATTTAAATTTTAAATGATTCCAGATACTGATAAAGTAAGTCTGTAGAAGATAGGGAAATGATTAGTAACACATTTTATTGCTTTTGATAGACTTAAACATCAATGCAATTTTTAAACATTTGAAGTAGAATTTCTGTAGTAATTAATTTTAATTTATTATAAATTTACAGCTTGAATTTCATGCAGTATGTTGTCAATTTATAGTCCAATTAAATTTCATATGCATGGTTTTCTATTTAATTTCTTGTAACTGGTTAGTAGGACATTACCAGTAATTTTGATTGCCTGGTGTTGTTTAATAATGTGTTTTAAATTGAAAAACAAGAGAAACACCTAATGAACAAATTGCAAGGGTTAAGTAAACAGTAGCCTAACCTGCTGTTGTTGAAATTTATTCTATAATTGTCAATATATTTTTTCCGCATCGTTTTGAAATGTGACTTTGAAATATTCTAGCTATGATACTTGGGTGCCAGGAGCAGAAATAGATCAAGAACCAGAATCTCCAGAATCTGTTGAAGGGCCATTTGAAGTATGATTGATTTTTCACTTTTAGTTCATTAACCTTTTTTTAAAAGTTACAGTATATTTTAAGTACATTGCAGTATATTTTAAGTATATTGAGTACATTTTAAGATATTTTCAATTAATGTTTTTCTTTTCTTTCTTTAGGTTAATGCACGGTGGCTTTTAGACTTAGATGAATTCAATGAATGGATGAATGTTGATGACTATGAGGTAGAAATGGATGCTTTGGTATGCTGCATACTTTTCAGTATAATAACAAAGTATCTTTCTTTGTTTAAAACTTAAAGAAATATTTTCTTTGTTATTGATAATTTTTCAGAATGTATGTAAATAAAAAATTATCTTCCTGAAGTATAAGAATTATTACTTGAGCCATGAAAAAGGCAAAATTATTAGACTGCCAGTCAGTTATGTTTTTCTAATCATGTTTAAAAAAGCTTTGATATTTTGTGTCTAACTAGCCTTTATTAATTCTATTATGATTCTCTAGATTTTTGTTTTTGATTATAATATTTATTTTAATGTAGGGAAGAAGACGATCTCCCAGAGGAAAATATACAATTGAAGAAGTAAGTATCTAAAGAAGTTTCAGAGATTGATGATTTCAGATTGTCCATATCTTTACAAACTTATTTAAAACATCTCAGAGTTATTTTTAAGAAGTTGTAATTTTAAAAAGACATACTGATGAAATGAGCTTATATTTTTTAGTCCCCCTCCTTCTGGCTTTTTGTTTTATCTTAGTATTGAGGTAGTTATCTATCCTTAACATTTTTAAAATCAGTAGTAATATTTTCCACAATAATTTTTAACATTAACCTTTAAATAAAAAAAAAAGTGCATATAATAAGGTTAAGATCATTTAATCTCATCTGGAAAATGGAATTAGTAAGCAATTTATAATTTTTGGTAAGGAGGATTTTTTTAAAACTTATTTCTTGCCATGGTAATTCTTTAAGAAACTATTATGATGATGAAAATACATAATTAAACAGTGAAGTGAATTTCCATTTTTTATATTTTAATTATTGTACAGAGTTGATTTTGAAACTAGAGAAAAAGACAGGATTTTTGTGAAGGGAAGATACAATGATGGGCACTTCTTTGTATTTTTACAGTACAGATAACTGCTTAAAACTTAAAAACTCTTAGAACTTTTATTTAATTTCATGAATTTTAAATGTCATACGAATTTTTGTTTTATGCAGGAGGCTTTTTCATTCTGTCACAATGTAGGCGGCTATCCAGAATATTTTGTAATGAATATTCTGAGATGAATATTTAATATAATCACTTTTATGATATGAATGTTGCGATTCTCTTTGAAACCAGTTTGAAAAATCAGCAGATTTTATATTATTGATGAATAAATTGGTATAGTTTTAAAAATTGTGATTTTTATTTTGTAGCTACTAGCTGGCATTGATGCAGATAAAAAAGATAAGAAATCAATGAAAAAAAGAAAACGATCTCCTTCTCCTGTGTCAGATAAAAGGAAAAGAAAAGGGTAACTGTTTATTTGATTTTGTTATTTTAAAAATCTAACTTTGAAAGCTGATTAGATGTATTCAAAACCTATCTAGAGAATAATTTCATGCTCAGAAATCAAAATTTACTATAAATGCTTACAAAATGCTGAATACAAAAACTAGAGTATTTGTATTTTGCATATATGTATCTCCCTGTATATATTTCAATATAAGTCTCTTCTTTCTTTTTTTTTCTTCTTTTTAAATTTGTTTAGTTGTGTGTCAGTTTTCTTAACAGTTAAGTCTTATGTAAGAGCCAGTTTGTTAAGCATTTTAACTTAACAATGCTAAGAAAAATAGATTAAAATATAATTGAAAAGGATTTTGATGATATTCTTATTTAGTCTTTGTATAATGATTGTATAACTTATGTGCTTTTATCTATTTTATGTTTCAGTTTTGAAATAAAATGTAGTTTGTGTACATAAAATTTATAATGATTTATGAGATGTTTAAGATACACATATTTCAAAATGCTTTTGAATGATAAAGTTATGTACAGTGAAACTTTTCTATGGGGGGTTAGTCTTGATTCTGAAAAAAAAAAAGTGGCTGTTTTGAGGGGTGGCCATCGAAAAAAGGTTTCTTCCATAACATTGGCTGTATGGAGTATTTAATTGGTTCTGAACAGATTATGGTCATTTAGAGGGGTGGTGGCTAGAGGTTTCACTGTATGTAGTTATCTTAATCACATATTTAATCTCATCAATATATTTATAATTTCTCATTTCATAAAAGAATAGAAGTAAAATAGGTACTGAAAAGTTGTTCTGTAAATGTAAATTATCCATTAAGCTTCCTTAAATATTTACTTTTTTATTTCATTAAAAAAAGCTGTCTACTTTCTAAAGTGTCTTTAACTTTCTTTTTCCCTTTTGCCTGTAATTGCAATGAAGCTTCTGGAATTTCTTCTGCCACCATTTATCTAGTTTGTATAAATGGTGCTTTGCCTTTGCATATAAAACATTAAATTCAGAGCAGCATATTTTTAAAGTACATGTTTATTAATTGTAAAATTCATAGTGGTATAAACACGTGAGTTCAACAAAATACCTCATATCATAGCTGTTAAGTTTAGATTGAATGCCTTGAAAAATATATTTTTTCCTGAAAGATTTTATGTACAGATGTGAGTCCTATTATTAGTATATAACTAATATCCTACTGATGAAATATTTTAATTGAGTCTTAAAATTCTTGATGGATGCAAAGAACAACTTAACAATTATTTATAATATTTGTAATATTAAATATATATTTGTATAAATATTTTGAATTTAATATTTTATGAATGAAATTGCTTTATGAAATTCAGTTAAGGGGTCTCAGGGGTTTTAAAGCTTCAAAAAATCGAAAAAAAAATTATTATGAATTATTTTTCTGTAATTAATTCTGAGCATATTAAAAAAAACCGCATTAAAAAATTCTTAATAGAACGCGAGTTACAGACTAAACAATCAACCGATACATGACATATCCGGTGTTTGTTTACGTTTTGGTACGCCAGCTGACCCAGCACATGCAGTCAGCTGATCACGAAACGCCTACTTGCGTTGCAACTAAAATACTTGAATAAAGAAACAAACTTCTACCAATTTAACCCCATGGTTTATCATTTTCCACTTTCCGCTGAAGAACCGTGATAAAAATACTGTAACTTTCGCTCTGTTGTTTTTCTAAAACGAAGTTCAAAACAACGTGTTGTTATTGTCAATCTTGTAAGGGATTCACCGCTATTTTCTGTTTATTTAAATATAAATGTTTTTTATTTCTCATTAAATCTTCGTAATTTAAGTTTAAAAATAGAACTTTTTAGTGTTTTGCAATGGGGAAAGCGTATAACCGATCTGTGAGTTACAAAAGCAGAAAGCGTACCTTCCATGAAAAAAAAAAATTATTCTGTTTATACAGGTAAATCAGCGTCTGCTAAGAAGCTGAAAATTGATAATACATCCTTTTCAAGCATAAAATATGACTCAAATTCCGATATATTACAAGGATATCGTTTCATCGATATAAATATATTATTTAATGAGCTAAGAAAATTTATTTGTTGCAGTTTGTGTCATTCAAAAGTCAACATTTACGAAGGGTCAGTTCGTGGCTGCTCTTCAGTTTTCACTATAAAATATGAACAATGCAATGATACTAATACAATAAACAGCTGTCGAATGCTTGGTTCAAGAAAAAATATCCCATAAATTAATCAATGTGTCATTTATAGCATGCGGTGTATTGATCAAGGGTTGTCTAGCCTTCAAACTTTTTGTGCTGTCATAAACATACCACCCCCAGTTACTCAAAAATGTTATGACAATATTGTGAAAAAAATTGTTTGTGCCATTAAAACTGTTTTTGAAGAATCCATGAAGGCAGCAGCAGTGGAAGAGCAAAAAATAACTGGATGTTCTGATCTTTGCATCAGTGGCGATGGCTCATGCAAAACCCATGGCCATACGTCAAAAATAATAATGTGTAGTATTATTGGGACAGAAAGTGGGAAAGTTATCAATGTCGAAGTACTGGCTTCTTTCTGCAAAGACTGAGATTTCTGCATCTAATTTGGACCACAAATGTTAAAAAAAAAACCATTCGGGAAGTGCAGGAATTATGGAAGTCATTGGAATGACAAGAATATTTCAACGTTCTGAATTTTGCAGAAAAGTTCGGTACACCAAGTATCTTGGTGATGGTGATACCAAAACTTTTAATGAACTTTTGAAAGTTAGGCCCTATGATTGTGAAATTGAAAAACTTGAGTGCATAGCACACGTACAAAAAAGAATGGGGAATCGCCTACGAAAACTGAAACAACAGATGCGGGGTGAGAAATTGTGTGATGGGAAACCACTGAGTGGAAAGGGGTGGCTAACGGACAAACTAATATATAAATTAACGGTATACTATGGGAATGCAATTAGATCAAATGGTCATTCTCTTCGAAGCATGAGAGAAGCTGTATGGGCAACATATTGTCATTTGAGCTCTACAAATGATGAACCAAGGATTATGTTCTGCCCTAAGGGTGCGACTTCCTGGTGCAAGTTTCAAAAGCATGCTGCATGTGTTGATGATAAAAAGGGAATTTATAATCATACCCCTTCTGTACCCTTGGAAGTAATGAAGTGTATAAAAAATATATATACATATTTATCAGCTCCAGATTTGTTAAAAGGATGTCTAAGTGGGAAGACAGAATTCAAATGAATCATTTAATTCTGTGATTTGGAAATTTTGTCCGAAGACCTCTGGTTGTGGTAAAAATGTTGCTGAAGCTGCTGTCTATGAAGCCGTGATTGCTTTTAATGAAGGTAGTGAGGGTTGGTTGAATTCTCTTAAAGAAATTGGTATGATTCCTGGGGTGTATGCAACAACAGCAGCTTTGAAATTTGATGTAAAGCGAGTAAAAATCGCAGAAAAACGAGCTGATCTTCAAGCATTACAGGCTAGACAGGCTAAACGAAGGCTTGTTCTTGCTAAAAATGAAAAGGTTGAGATAGTTGAAGGGTGTTCTTACACACCTGGAGGATTTTAAATTACGTGAGTGTGTTTTATATCTAACTTCATCAAAATTTTAACTTTAAACGCTGTTTTCTCAGAAGTATGATTTTCACCACTATCCGTAAAATTTTAAAAAAAGTACTCAATATATCTGTTTAAAATTTTGCATGCTTGTATACATGATTATGTTCTATAGAATGAATCAATATAATGAGGGAATTTTGTTATTTTCAATATTTTTATTAATTAAAGAGAAATTTAAAAAAAATATTTTTTATTTTTTCAAATTTGTATGAATTTTTATAAATGTTGTTGATGTAATATTTTTACATAGTTAATTCATTCTATAGAGAAAACATTTCTGATTATTTTAACATAGAATTAAAGTGTATATGTTAATTCTAACTTGAGTTACTTTACGGATAGTAACTGGCCATTTAAAAAAAATCTGAAAATATCGTTGTAATAAATGTATCATATTTTAAAAAAATTTAATATCAAAAGTGTTTATTTTATCAAAATATTAATTTTGAATTAGTTCTGAACAGTATCAACAAATTTTGTCTATTTGTAATAAGAATATAATTAGTTATTGGATGTCGAAACCAGAACACATTTATGCTTTAACATAACAGTTTAAAACCCCTTAGACCCCTTAACAGATTCACTGTTCACTTATATAATTTTGGTTCATTTAATTAAACAATCCTTTGTCTTACAGGAATACCCGTACACCATCTGTTGTAACAAAAAAGAAATCTCTCCGAGGAGATGATGAGTCTGATGATTTAACTAAGGACATGGAAGAACCCTCACCTGAACCAAATGTTCAAGAAGTGCATATTCCCAAGAATAGTATGTGTTATTTTCACTCTTAGTATATGAGAAACCCTAAATACATGTGTAAATTTATCTAGATTGAGGTCCATTGTGCTACAATTTTATTAAAATTGATTCAAATGATGTACAGTGAAATTATCAATTGTCAAATAATAAAAAAAAATATATCTATTGTGATGGATTTCAAATACAGTGATTTCTGCTTATAAGAATCACGTTTGTTATTACTGTTTTTGATTCTTGTAAATGGTTGATTCTTATAGCCGAAATTTAGGTTTTTGGACAGGCACACACACACCTATATATACATATATTAGATAATTTACCATAAAATACTCTTTAATTTACGTTAATTATCTTTTATTAAAATTATTTTTTATAATTTTAAAAATACAACTTAATTTCTAGACCTAAAAGTAGATACACATGATTAAAGTAAGAGAAGAAAAAATTCCAATATTTGTCACAAGATAACTGCTTAACAGTTTTAACACTTAAACTACAGGAAGGGAGCAAGAAAAAGTTTTCTATGGTAGTTAGACTTAATGAAGTTTTCAGGAGGCTGTTTATACCTCTTTCGATACCAATAGCCTCAGACGAAGATTCACCTTCTAGCTTAGGTTTCACAGTTTGATAACGTGCCGAATCTACTAATGCCACGTTTGCTTAAGTGATACTGGTCACTTCACCAAAGATTTATGCGTTTCAGGGTCCAGGAATCCTCAACCAGGATGTGGGAGGTGGGAAAAAAGAGTCCCTGTCTGTGTTTGTCACTGGAGAAAAGTGAAATTGGACCCGGACGGGTAAATATGTCCCCAGGTCAAGCTAATAGGACAGAGTTGTGCTAAAGCGTTTAAGGGGAAACTATTATGTTATGTCTAACAAAGAAAGAGGTGCATTTTACGACTGTATTCCATTCCATCTTATAACTCTTTCTTAAAAAAAAAAAGAAAGAAAGAACTACGTGCCTTTTGAGGTTTTAAGTGGCTTTTTTGGAAAAATGAAAGGAAAGCGAGGAGTGCAAGCTGATTCTTAAAACCGGTGGATTGATTCTTTAAAGCGAAAATTTTAACATGGAAATAATACATTTGTTTTTGTTTTCGCGATATTGATTATTATAACCACTGATCACTATAAGCAGTGGTTACTGTATTTTGAATGTGTCATTTTTAAATTAAAAAAATATTTTAAGTTATTCTATTACTTTTACTAAAATAAATTTACAAATATTTTATTCAGGTAAATCCTATCCACCCTCATCTATTAACTATTAAGCAGTTGATTAAAAACCTCTTGAAATAGTTTACAGTTTTCCATAATATTCACTCCACATATTATGTTTATAATAATGCTAGACATTTTACAATTTGCAAATGAAAGACTGTCAGCCAGTGTTTCACTGGAATAAATGAAATAAAATAGAACTAGCTCATAAGCGTTGTCAATAAATAAAACTTTTAAAAATTAATTTTCTGAGTTAGTATAAAATTTTGACTTCCAATTTTTAAAAATTTAATTGTTTTTTGAGATACACAGTCTATTTGCTAGTTTTCCAGGTCAACAGCAAGGTCTGAGTAGATGAATGGAATAAAAATCTGAAACTATAAATAAGAAGAATGTCTTCCTGTCATTACTGATGTAAATGGAAGCATTTTTAGCTGATTTCTAAATATTTCTATTTCAGCTAATAACCCAAGGAGCAGTAAAGATAATGAATGTCAACCTTTGAAAGGCGGAACTCTCCTAGAATTGGATGGGAATGAAGCTGATGATAAGGTAATGAATTGTTTATTTCATTACTCGGGTATATGATTTCATAAATATTGAAATATAAAATATCTGTTGTAATTTTAAAATTCTTGCATATTTTTACAAAATACATTCCTCTGTTATTAACTGAACAAACATAATCAATTTTCCTTAGATGCCACTATAAATGATGCTAGCTTTGATGCTAATAGTCAGGAAAAAATATCACTTTTCACCCTCCTTCCATTTAAAAAAAAAAAAAAGGATTTTTTTTCTTTTAAATTTTTTTATTTTGCAGAAAATTTTATATTCTATTTCTGTGAGCTGTGTTCCATGTTTTTGTATTATTATTATTATTATTATGCTTCTCAGCTAAAAATTCACTACTTTAAACCATCCTTCCTTTAAGCTATCATATTTATTACAGAAGCTTTTTGAATATTTATTTAATGATTCAATCAGAAGTTTTCATGGTATTTATAAAATTTTATTATCATGATTTAATGGAACTCATAGTTGTTTAAAAACTTTTTAAAGTCAGGTATATTTTTGAAATATTGATGCTGGGTTTTCTTATCCCATAATAAAATAAATGCATCTCTTTGCATTGAAGTCACTTCTTATATAAGATATAGTGATAGATCATCTGTGATCTCAGAAATTTATGAAAATTTTATTTAATTTTTTTTTAATTATCTCTGTAAAAGTCATGAATGCCATGAAATAATGATATACTCATACAAACAGATTTCTTTATCTTTTGTGCTTGATTGGTTACTAAGTAAATTTTTGTAATGAACATAAAGCATGTATCTTATGACAAATATGATGCACTTCCTCTTAAAAGTCTTTCTTAAAAAAAATCTTGAATATTATCTCTTTAATGCATTGAAATAGTTGCATATTCCCTTCTATTAAAAGGTGGTCTTGGTCTTTTGAAAGTTTTTGCATTTTGAAGAAGAAACACAAAAAGAAATTGCTTCCTGTGAGCTGCACTCTGAGTTTCTAGGTTTTGCTTATGATGCACTCAATTAAAAGCTCACAACATCATATCACTCTTCCTCTTTGATATTGTATTCATTGCTGTATCATCATTTTGAGTGAAACACATAAAATAATGAAGGTCTGATTTTGGCTTAGTGTTATTTAATTTTTATGTTTTGTGCAGGACTAGTTACAATCTAATCTTTTGTAATCAACATAAAGCATGTATCTTATGACAAATATGAAGCACTCCCTTAAAAGTCATCCATTAAAAACATTTGTTTAAACTAATATTGTCCCTGTAATGCATAGAGATAGCTATATACTCCCTCCTGTTAAAGGTGCTCTGGGCATTTTGAAAATTTTGTATTTTGTAAAAAGCACTTGAAAAAGAAATATATCTTGTGAGCTGCACTCTGAGTTGCTAGGTTATGCTTATGATGCACTCAATTAAAAGCTCACTACATCATATCACTCTTCCTCTTTGATATTGTATTCATTGCTGTATCATCATTTTGAGTGAAACACATAAATAATGAAGGTCTGATTTCAGCTTAGTGCTATTTATGATTTGTGTTTTGTGCAGGACTCATTACAACGTAATCTTTTGTGATCAACATAAAACATGTATCTGATGACAAATATGAAGCACTCCCTCTTTAAAGGCATCCATTAAAAACATTTTTTTAAACCTAATATTGTTCCTGCCATGCATTGAGATAGCTACAGATTCCCTCCTGTTAAATGTGTTCTGGGTATTTTGAAAGTTTTTTTTTTTTGGCTTTGTTAAAAGCACTTGAAAAGAAATAATTTCTTGTGAGCTGCACTCTGAGTTGCTAGGTTATGCTTATGATACACTCAATTAAAAGCTTACTACATCATTTCACTCTTCCTCTTTGATATTGTATTCATTGCTGTATCATCATTTTCAGTGAAACACATAAAATAATGAAGGTCTGATTTTGGCTTAGTGTTATTTAATATTTATGTTTTGTGCAGGACTGATTACAATGTAATCTTTTGTAATCAACATAAAGCATGTATCTTATATTAAATATGAAGCACTCCCTTAAAAGTCATCCATTAAAAACATTTGTTTAACCTAATACTGTCCCTGTTAATGCAGTGGTCCCCAACCCTCGGGCCGCGGAGTGGTACCGGTCCATGGATCAAATGGTACCGGGCCGCCCAAGGAACATTAAATTATTTCCATTTTATTTACTGTGGTGTATTTCTCATTGATTTAGTGTTCTAGTGAGTTAAAATGTTAAATCACTTTATATTCCTTTTTTGGTGTAACTGTATTTTATTTTGAAGGCATGTTTAAGTACAATTAAATTAAAATTATTAAATCAAAACAATCTAAAATATAAACAATCAACGTCTCCCCCCCCCCCCCCCAGTGGACCGCGGTAAAATTGTCAAACGTTGACCGTTCTGCGGCAATAAAAAGGTTGGGGAGCACTGCTGTTATGCATAGAGATAGCTACATACTCCCTCCTGTTAAAGGTGCTCTGGGCATTTTGAAAGTTTCTGTTTTTTGTAAAAAACCCTTGAAAAGGAAATATTTCTTGTGAGCTGCACTCTGAGTTGCTAGGTTATGCTTATGATGCACTCAATTAAAAGCTCACTACATCATTTCACTCTTCCTCTTTGATATTGTATTCATTGCTGTATCATCATTTTGAGTGAAACACATGAAATATTGAAGGTCTGGTTTTGGCTTAGTGTTATTTAATATTTATGTTTTGTGCAGGACTGATTACAATGTAATCTTTTGTAATCAACATAAAGCATGTATCTTATATTAAATATGAAGCACTCCCTCTTTAAAGGCATCCATTAAAAACATTTTTTTAAACCTAATATTGTTCCTGCCATGCATTGAGATAGCTACAGATTCCCTCCTGTTAAATGTGTTCTGGGTATTTTGAAAGTTTTTTTTTTTTTTTTGGCTTTGTTAAAAGCACTTGAAAAGAAATAATTTCTTGTGAGCTGCACTCTGAGTTGCTAGGTTATGCTTATGATGCACTCAATTAAAAGCTCACTACATCATTTCACTCTTCCTCTTTGATATTGTATTCATTGCTGTATCATCATTTTCAGTGAAACACATAAAATAATGAAGGTCTGATTTTGGCTTAGTGTTATTTAATATTTATGTTTTGTGCAGGACTGATTACAATGTAATCTTTTGTAATCAACATAAAGCATGTATCTTATATTAAATATGAAGCACTCCCTTAAAAGTCATCCATTAAAAACATTTGTTTAACCTAATACTGTCCCTGTTAATGCAGTGGTCCCCAACCCTCGGGCCGCGGAGTGGTACCGGTCCATGGATCAAATGGTACCGGGCCGCCCAAGGAACATTAAATTATTTCCATTTTATTTACTGTGGTGTATGTCTCATTGATTTAGTGTTCTAGTGAGTTAAAATGTTAAATCACTTTATATTCCTTTTTTGGTGTAACTGTATTTTATTTTGAAGGCATGGTTAAGTACAATTAAATTAAAATTATTAAATCAAAACAATCTAAAATATAAACAATCAACGTTCCCCCCCCCCCAGTGGACCGCGGTAAAATTGTCAAACGTTGTCCGTTCTGCGGCAATAAAAAGGTTGGGGAGCACTGCTGTAATGCATAGAGATAGCTACATACTCCCTCCTGTTAAAGGTGCTCTGGGCATTTTGAAAGTTTCTGTTTTTTGTAAAAAGCACTTGAAAAGGAAATATTTCTTGTGAGCTGCACTCTGAGTTGCTAGGTTATGCTTATGATGCACTCAATTAAAAGCTCACTACATCATTTCACTCTTCCTCTTTGATATTGTATTCATTGCTGTATCATCATTTTGAGTGAAACACATGAAATATTGAAGGTCTGGTTTTGGCTTAGTGTTATTTAATATTTATGTTTTGTGCAGGACTGATTACAATGTAATCTTTTGTAATCAACATAAAGCATGTATCTTATATTAAATATGAAGCACTCCCTTAAAAGTCATCCATTAAAAACATTTGTTTAACCTAATACTGTCCCTGTAATGCAGTGGTCCCCAACCCTCGGGCCGCGGAGTGGTACCGGTCCATGGATCAAACGGTACCAGGCCGCCCAAGGAACATTAAATTATTTCCATTTTATTTACTGTGGTGTATTTCTCATTGATTTAGTGTTCTAGTGAGTTAAAATGTTAAATCACTTTATATTCCTTTTTTGGTGTAACTGTATTTTATTTTGAAGGCATGTTTAAGTACAATTAAATTAAAATTATTAAATCAAAACAATCTAAAATATAAACAATCAACGTCTCCCCCCCCCCCCCCCAGTGGACCGCGGTAAAATTGTCAAACGTTGACCGTTCTGCGGCAATAAAAAGGTTGGGGAGCACTGCTGTTATGCATAGAGATAGCTACATACTCCCTCCTGTTAAAGGTGCTCTGGGCATTTTGAAAGTTTCTGTTTTTTGTAAAAAACCCTTGAAAAGGAAATATTTCTTGTGAGCTGCACTCTGAGTTGCTAGGTTATGCTTATGATGCACTCAATTAAAAGCTCACTACATCATTTCACTCTTCCTCTTTGATATTGTATTCATTGCTGTATCATCATTTTGAGTGAAACACATAAATAATGAAGGTTTGATTTTGGCTTAGTGTTATTTAATATTTGTGTTTTGTGCAGGACTGATTACAATGTAATCTTTTGTAATCAACATAAAGCATGTATCTTATGACAAATATGAAGCACTCCCTTAAAAGTCATCCATTAAAAACATTTGTTTAACCTAATATTGTCCTTTTAATGCATAGAGATAGCTACATACTCCCTCCTGTTAACGGTGGTCTGGGCATTTTGAAAATTTTTGTATTTTGTAAAAAGCACTTGAAAAGGAAATATTTCTTGTGAGCTGCACTCTGAGTTGCTAGGTTATGCTTATGATGCACTCAATTAAAAGCTCACTACATCATATCACTCTTCCTCTTTGATATTGTATTCATTGCTGTATCATCATTTTGAGTGAAACACATAAATAATGAAGGTTTGATTTTGGCTTAGTGTTATTTAATATTTGTGTTTTGTGCAGGACTGATTACAACGTAATCTTTTGTGATCAACATAAAACATGTATTTGATAACAAATGTGAAGCACTCCCTCTTTAAAGGCATTCATTAAAAAAAAATTTTTTTTAACGTAATATTGTTCCTGCAGTGCATTGAGATAGCTACATATTCCCTCCTGTTAAATGTGTTCTGGTTATTTTGAAAGATTTTTTTTTTTTGCTTTGCTAAAAGCACTTGAAAAGAAATAATTTCTTGTGAGCTGCACTCTGAGTTGCTAGGTTATGCTTATGATGCACTCAATTAAAAGCTCACTACATCATTTTACTCTTCCTCTTTGATATTGTATTCATTGCTGTATCATCATTTTGAGTGAAACACATAAAATAATGAAGGTCTGATTTTGGCTTAGTGTTGTTTAATATTTATGTTTTGTGCAGGACTGATTACAATGTAATCTTTTGTAATCAACATAAAGCATGTATCTTATGCTAAATATGAAGCACTCCCTTAAAAGTCACCCATTAAAAACATTTGTTTAACCTAATATTGTCCCTGTAATGCATAGAGATATCTACATACTCCCTCCTGTTAAAGGTGCTCTGGGCATTTTGAAAGTTTTTGTATTTTGTAAAAAGCACTTGAAAAGGAAATATTTCTTGTGAGCTGCACTCTGAGTTGCTAGGTTATGCTTATGATGCACTCAATTAAAAGCTCACTACATCATATCACTCTTCTTCTTTGATATTGTATTCATTGCTGTATCATCATTTTGAGTGAAACACTTAAAGTAATGAAGGTGTGATGTTTGCTTAGTTTTATTTAATATATATGTTCTGGACTAATTACATGTTATCTTTTATCACCAACATAAAGTGTGTATCATGTGGCAATTATGATGCACTTGCCCTTAAAAGTCCCCCAAGAAAAACATTTTCCATGGAATATTGTCCCTGCAGTGTACTGAGTTAGTTACATACTCCCTCCTGTGAAAGATTCTTTGTGTCTGTTGAAAGTTATGCATTTTGAAGAAAAAACACAAAAAGAAATTGGTTCCTGTGAGCTGCACTCTGAGTTGCTACGTTATGCTTATGATGCACTCAATTAAAAGCTCACTACATCATATCATTCTTCCTCTTTGATACTGTGTTCATTGCAGTATCATCATTTTGAGTGAAACACATAAAATAATTAGTGTGATGTTTACTTAGTTTTATTAAATATTTTATTAAATAAAACTTAATTCCCATATTTTTTTTTACTATTTGGACCATCTGTGCACCTTTTTTTTTTTGGGGGGGGGGGGTTGTCAGGGTTGGTGGGTGGCAAATTTTTGAAGGATTACATTATCTTCTGTAGTGACACAAAAGAGAATTTGCTAGGTTTAAATTGCCACATAATGAACGTAATTGACTTACCTTTATAAAAATCATTTATAAAAGGCATTAGTTGTGTGGTAGATGGCTCTGAAAGTGTTCTGCAATATTCTTGTCCTCCACCAATATTTATAAACTTTTTTTCAAGTATTTAGAGTAGAAATCTCCAGTTTTGACTAGAAATTGTGAGTTATCCCATGAGTTCCCGAATTTTTATGCTCATGATGCCTCTCATTGAAAAGCTCACCACATTCAACCATTCTTGCCCTTAGTTAGTGTGCAATGTCTGTTTTTAATAATACAAATTAATGCTTCTAACCTGTTTATGAAACATTTCATGGTATTGATGACTATACTATGTTTCATTTTTATGAACAGCTGACTTCTTATTAATGCATATTTCTTCTAAATTGATTTTAATGTAATTCTTTTGTAATTCATGAGGAATATTTAACTCATGGCAAATACAATGCACTTCTAAAAAGTCTTCTATGAAAACATTCCATTTTATGGAATATTGATAACTTAATACATTGCCTTGTAGTAGTTGAATGGCTTAGATTCTGATCTTTGGAGCAAAAGCTTAGCACCCAAGGCTTTTGGTTTCTAAATCTCTTTTCAGACGTGTGTTTTTCTAGTTGTTTTGTATTAGCTTTAAACTTTAAATCCTGGTGTGTGTTCAGCCCTTGTATTTCCAAAGTTAACTGAAGCATTCCTATCTAACCAATAAGCATGTAATGCGTTGAAATAGATCATATTCACTCTTAAAGGTAGTCAAGGTATTTTTATAGTATTTGCATTTTGTAGTAAAACTTTGAAAATAATTTACTATCTGTGAGCTGCACTCTGAGTTGCCAGGTTATACTTATGATGCATCTTAATTAAAAGCTCACTGCATTATATCAATCTTCTTCTTTGATATTATACTCATTGCACTATCATAAATTTGAGTGAAACACATAAAATAATTGTGGTCTGATTTTTACTTGGTTTTATTTAATTTTTATATGCTTAAAATTTAATTCTTGTAACTTCTTTGAACTGAAGCTTTTCATTTTATTTCAATCCTGCTACCAGTGCATTATAATATACATTGTGATGTACATTATATTATTTTCAACAGGGGAAATTTTTACATGGTCATGATTATTGCTAAGAGCATGTATTATCCTTAATTAAAATTATGTGTGGGTGCATACACACACACACACATACACAACCCATGTTTTTGTTTTTTCATATTTTTTTTTTGTCATATAAAATTCTGATAGCTTTACTGATATGCTGGGAGCATAGTAATTTGAAATAATATGGAGAGTCATATCATGTAAATATTTAATGTTTTTAAAAGTTGAAATACTTTTCACTACAGATTGAAAAGGATGAACGGTCTAAGACTTCAAGACCAGGATCTCCTAACAGTCAAAGTAGAGATAAACCACCTGAAGACAATCAAGATGACAATGTAACTGAACAAGCAAACCATATTATAATTCCAAGTTACGCAGCATGGTTTGATTATAATAGGTAGATGTCAATTATTCTCAGTATGCAATTTTGTCTGTATATTTTTGCCTAATATGTTGGATCATTTACAAACAATGTGTTTTACAGTGTTCATGCTATTGAAAGGAGAGGATTGCCTGAATTTTTCAATCTGAAAAACAAGTCTAAAACACCTGAGGTGTAAGTATTATTTATCAATGTTTATAATTTATTAATAATTTTTGAATTTTATGAGTAGTTATGTGTTCATATTGCTTTTTGTTTGGAGAATATCCTGCAAACTATACTTCAAACTATAAACATTGTAATTTTGCACTAGTGACTTTTTTTCTTAATGAGCTACAAAATGTCAATTCATGAGATACATTAAATTATTTTTTGCTTTTAAAATGGTTTATCAGACTCTTCATGTGTAATCTTATGCATATGCTGTAGATCACAAGTTTTAATGCATTATTTTGATATTTAAGGGATAGATTAAAAAATAAAACCTGAATATTAGTTTGAGCAACAAAACGAATCTTCAATAAAAGCGTAAAGAGTTTATCAAGAACAAAGTATTAAAAATATCAGTTGTTTGTACCAGAAACTTACAGAATTTGAATGGCATTGTTTCTTAGAACTTTTCCCTTTTCAACTCTTCACATTGACTTATTAATTTGTGTGGGCAGTGAAGGTTTTCATCTTAATAGTGACTGGAGTACGAAGAGTATGAATTTGTTTCATTTTAGTTTTTATGTCTTTAATATTTGTTAATTATTATTTATTTGTGCATCATTGTGATGATGTAATTTCCTTATGCATCAGAATAAATGCAGAAAACTTGGCTGAAAAAAAAACTAGGTAAAATATAAAGAACAGCTTTAAATTTCCACTTTTCTCTTCTAATTCTGTAGTTAAGTACAAAAAAATCAAGATGCTATTTACATGGATTGAATAGTAGCTCTTGCTAATTCAATTTCTTTTGAATTCAATGATTAATGATTTTGAAAACCTTTAAAATCCACATAGGACAAAAATTTTTAAAAAAAGTTTTATTCCTCCCCTAGTTATAAATTTAACCCATTTGCAACAATATTGTCGCATTATTGACATGTATCATTGCATGTATCAATGTGTGTCATTATGCTGCAGTAAGTGTTGAATATGGTTTGGACGCGATAGAATGGAAAGCTACTGTCACAATCCTATATAATAACTCCTGAGACCAGCTCATTTGTTTATGTGTTATGCTAGTTATTTATTGTCGTAACACAAACCTTGACACATAGGCCGTATATCTAGAAATCACTTTCAGTGCTATTATCATCAAGCCTTTATTTATTTAATTAAAAAATATGTTGAATTTGTAGCTAGAATTACAATTATTTAAGTATTTAACAGATCATTCTATGTTGCTTTTAAATATCTTTTCAGATTAAAGTTTATACATGTGTCTAATCCTTTGGAGTGATAATTGCTAAATTAATGTTTGGTATATTCTATTGTTCTGAGCAGTTAATGTTAAAATTATAAATGCCGTTTTTAGAAGCATTAGTTATTTTAAATTTGCTTATTGCCATTTATCTACTCATTATTATTATAATTAATTTTTAAAAAAATTGATTTTAAAGTCTGTTTAAGGTTAGTCATATTTTTTTTATGAGGATCAGTTTTGATAGTGGGAGCTATTTTTTTCGTGCATAAAAAGTGATAAATAGAAGTTTCTGTAATTTGTGAAAAATAGTAAATAATTGTTTGTAATTTTCTTTTTACTTTCCATTCATATTCTTTGCGTAACAAATGTGATTTTTATTCTTAAATAAAATTCATTTTACAATGTTCCTTTCAATTAATAAGGAAAATTTTTTATTTTTTAGGTATATTGACGAGAAATTTTTATCTTCCAGGTATATAGCATATCGAAATTTTATGATTGACACTTATCGTTTGAATCCTACTGAATATCTAACTGTTACTGCCTGTCGAAGAAATTTAGCAGGTGATGTGTGTGCTATAATGAGGTAAATTATTTTATTTTTACTTGCAAGTTTGCTTAAGCTAGTTGATAAATTTATTCCAAAGTCTTTATTTATGATCTAACTTCATTTAAAGGTCTTGTAAATTATACATATATAATTATATACTAGAAAGATTAATCTTTAATCAAATAATTTATGTAAACTAAATGTACGATACCCTTTCATAAGAGAATTGTGAAATAAAAGATTCTCTCTGTTATACATAGTATCATTATTATTATTATTGTTATTATTTTTTTGATATGACAGTGTCGTATAAATGTACTCTGTCTATTGTAAAAGTTGCCTTATTTTTATTTTCTTTTTTGCAACTATTGTATATTAAACCTTGTTTTAATTGTAATTTTGTGTTTCTGTCATTCATTAGAGTGCATGCATTTTTGGAACAGTGGGGTCTGATCAATTACCAAGTTGATGCTGACAGTAGGCCAACACCCATGGGCCCACCATCAACCTCTCACTTTCATGTTCTTGCAGACACCCCTTCTGGTTTGCAGCCACTCAATCCACCTCGCACACAACAGGTATAGTTTTGGATTTTTTTTTTGAAAAAATTTTTCTGTCCAGTTTGTGATATTCAGCAGAAATATTTATTGAGTTATGTAATCAGAGTTTGTTGTATGCTTTCAGAAAACTAGAAATTATCTGGGAATATGAAATAAGGTGTAAAGAATGGTAATCTTAATGAAGGAAAATCTAATTTTTCTCTTAAATTCAGGAATTCTTTGGGAATTTGTTATTGAATTCCTGAAGCTTCGTGACAAAGTTTAAATTTTTTAATTCTAATTTTGGTACAGTAGTACCTCGACTCAGGAGTGTTTCGAGATACGAGCATTCTCTCAGTAGATTTTTTGCTTCGAGTTACGAGCTAAAATTCGGGTTACGAGCAAGCTTCAGATATCTCACCGCTAGTTTGAGCAGTGAATGCCATGTTATGTGCTCATCAAATGAGAACACAAGAAGCATATAATATTTACAACCTTTATGTACAATTATTATACAACTGTATACATATTATTCTGAGACTACTATCCAGTCTTAAACCGAGAGATAAACACTCAACAAATACCACCCGGGGCAGCTTGCTCTACCCAAACTTGAGTCGCCCTCTGAAACCGAACAATGCTGGACCTCTCTCGCAGAGAGATAGCTTCAATTCCCTCCTCCACGCTGGAACTCCCCATGCGTTCTAGGGGATGGGATGACCTTGGTCCTACGATCGCAAGCTCTCCCTCTTCTATGGATTGAGAAAATGTTCTTCGGATTCTCAGAAAGAAGAATCTGGACATTACAGCCACAGTGAACGATGCAACAATCGCCCAGCTTCCGTGTCTCCCTTGTTCACTTTAAGAGAGTAGCTGGTAATAAAAGCGAAAGTGAGGAAAGCGGGGCGAAAAGGTCAAAAATCAATGAATAAGATTTAATTTTTCAGTTCAGCCTTTCTCCTCCTCTTCCATCAGCATCAAGTCTGATCTCCAAAGTAAATGTTCTACATTACACTTAATAAAACAAATTTATTGCAGTACATTCTATTGTATTGCGTTTTTATACAATGTTCGTCGTTTATAAGCACATTCTTATTAAAAAACATGTAACAAAAAAATTGCAGTGTTTTGGGGGAGCCTGGAACTTATTAATGGCATTTCCATTCATTTCAATGGGGAAAATTGATTCGAGATATGAGTATTTTGAGTTACGAGCTCCGTCATGGAACAAATTAAACTCGTAAGTATAGGTACCACTGTATAATTATTCATGAATTGACAGTCATTCACTATGGAAAATAAGTATCTAGCATGTACAATGTGCTTATCACTCCCAAAAAATGTGATAAGAATTTTGAAAAATCAACTTTTTTTTTTTGGGTCCAAGGAAGGAAATCTATGAAATTTTTATATTATCATCCCCTAAAAATAGTCACAGTTTTTTGTATTTTTTAAACTAATGAAATAGGATTTTTGGAAAGTAGGCTCACACATTCCACCAGTTAGAATAGTACAATTTTTAAATTCACATTAAGTGAATATTTGTATATTTAGCTAAATTGAAACTTAGGGTTTTTTAAAATAATGTTTTCTATAGCAAATAGCAACCACATTTGTAGCCAAAGAAAATTTAATATTTATGAACAAATAAGGGCTTTTTATAATATTATGTAAAATAAAACTTAAAAAAAAAATAAAAATGCCTACTGTTTGGAATGTCCTGTAGCTGTTCTGCCTTTTCTGGTGTGATTATTACAGAATAATCTTGAACTTTTTATGGTATTTAGAATAGACCAAAGATGTGGCTGAAGATTTCAAAAATTTTTTATGCCTAATGTTTTCATTAAAATATGCAAATTACAGTTCTTTTTACAAAGTTTTTTTCTCTTCTTCAGTGATTCTTCCATATACTTTGAATAATTTTAAATTATTTTATGGCAGGTTAATTGAATGTGAAAATTCACATTCAACTGATTTTTTACCATTTTTTATGTGAAGATATTCAGTAAATATACTACTACTGTAAAATGCCAAAAAAATGCTTACAACTTATAAGCAGTGAATGTATTTTCTATTTCTGATCACTTTTCATAATTTTTTAGGGTAAATCCTTTTTCATTAGAAGATAAAATTCTAGTCCACCAACAAACAATTTTTTTTAAACGATTCCTAAAATTTAGTAACAATAAATTAACTCTTTGGAATGTCTTATTTCCTGATATTCCCTTGTTAGCAGAATGCATTTATGTGACATTATGAGCTAAGTCATGTTAAACTACAAAAATATCTTATGTAAAACTTATTATGATTTTGTTGATTTTATTTTTTTTAAATCCTGCTATTTAATGTATTTTTTAAGTTTGATAAATTTTGGTATTTAAATATAGATATTGTAATTTTTTATTCGGCATACTTAGAAACTGTGCAGTGGTTGATAAGTGCAAGTGGAAAAGGGTTGCAGAGTAATTAATCCTGTAGGAATGAATTTATTACATTTGGAATTGAGTTTCTTCCAATTCTAATTGTTTTCACTATTAATGATGTATATACACTCAAGAGCCAAAACATTATGACCACCTGTCAATAACGAGTTGGCCCACCTTTGGCGCGCAACACAGCTTCAACCCGCCTTGGCATGGATGCCACAAGTCCTTGGTAGATGACCGGAGACAGATTGTACCAGATGTTTAAGCAACGGTCACGCAAATCCGAGATATTGCGAATCGGTGGTCTTTGAACTCTGAGCTGCCGTCCCATGACATCCCAAATGTGTTCTATCGGATTGAGATCCGGTGAGTTAGGCGGCCAGGACATTAACTGGAATTCAGCATAATGTTCCTGGAACCACTCCAACACAATTTTAGCCTTGTGACATGGGGCGTTGTCCTGTTGGAACATTCCATTTCCAGCTGGAAAAATAGAGGCCATGTAAGGGTGCAACTGGTCCGCAATGATGTTCAGATACCCTGTAGCATTCATGGTCCGCTCTACCACAACCACGGGTCCCAGAGACGCCCAAGAGTACGTCCCACAAAGCATAATACCGCCACCACCGGCCTGTGTATGACCTACTGTACATTGAGGGAGCAACAGTTCGCCTGGAAGACGGCATATCCTGACACGGCCATCGACGTGATGAATGACAAACCGTAATTCATCTGACCAGGCAACTCTCTCCCACTGATCCATGGACCAGTCGCGATGTTCCCAGGCCCAGCGCAGTTGCAGTTGGCGATGACGCTTGGTCAGCAAAGGCACATGAGTGGGACGTTTGCTGCGTAGCCCCATATCCAACAGTGTCCGCTGAACAGTGTGCTGCGATACTATTCTACTTGGCCCTGCATTGTATTGGGCTGTCAGCTGAGCCACTGTCTGGCTCCGGTTTTGCTTCACCATGCGAGACAGTCTCTGACGACCTTTTTCTTTGATAGCGTGTGGACGTCCAACACCATGTCGTCTACTGCTGGTTTCACTGTCATTCATCCACTTTGCATAAGTACTAACAACTGTAGGTCGCGAACAACCCACGAGTCGTGCAGTTTCGGAAATACTTGTTCCGAGCCTTCAAGCCATTACAATCTGCCCTCTATTAAAGTCGCTTAGATCCGCAGCCTTTCCCATCACACACAGAGTGAAAGAATGATGTAAGTAAAAGAATGTAAGTAAGTGAAAGAATGATTCTTCAGACTCTCCAGCAGCAGTTAAATACCACTTCCACCTGATCACGTGCCTTCCACGTCTTTCAGGCGAATTCATTGCAAAATGTAGGGGTGGTCATAATGTTTTGGCTCTTGAGTGTATATACTGAGAAGTTTTTTTATACCATCATATTTTACATTTTATAATTTTACTGAGATCAGCATGTGTATCTTAGAATTTTTTTTAAAAAAAATAATGTTTTAAAATTGAAACATTTAATAATTGTCTTTTTATAAGATATCATTTCTTTTCAGCTTCAGAGTATATTTAGAAAATTGTGTATTTATAAAGAGGAAAATTTTGTAGATAAATCTGTCTCACTCAGATTTAAGATGGTCCCAAATTTATAAATTTTGGATCTAAACTGTAGAAATTTAATGCAGTTTTAGAGATTTTACCTGCAGTTATCTTTCTGTGCTGTTATTTGAGAGTGGTGAAAAAGAAATAACTTGAAAATTTTCTTGCTTTCAGCCATCTGCTGCTCAGCAAATGCTTAACTTGGATAAAGGGAAAGAAAATGCTGAGCCTAAAACTGAAGAAGGTGCTACGAAGCCTCCAGTGAATGATAATTTTGGGCTGCGTTTGGATCAGTATGCAAAAAAGAATGCTTACATGAAAGTAAGTAAAATTTTATTCTGTACATATAAATCAAGGTTCACATTAAAGTCCATAATTTTGCCTAAAGTCCTTGAAAGTTATTAATTTTCATTTCCAGATACTTTTCATCTAATTCATCAATTTATGTCAAATTGCATCATTTTGAAAAATGCTATCAGTAGCTATTAAAAGGAGAATTTCCTTGTAGATCTTCCATTCCAACCTCATATGGATTAGAATGAATTATCAAGGTTATCAATAAGTCAATTCATGTATGAATTCTTACAATAGCTGATTCTCTGCAAAATAAGATTTGTATTCTTTGAAAATTGGAATTTTCAGGAAAAAATGAGATGTGTTATAAAAATGGGGAAAAAATCGATTTCCTATAAAAACCACAGGTTATCTAGAAAATTTTCACTGTATTCCTGTGACTTCACTACAAGTTGAGTGTTATTATTTTTGTTACACAAATAACACTAATAATAATAATTATTCCAATTTTGATCTCACTATTCTGAAGTTACTAGTTGATTCTGAAAAGGTTTTATTTGTAAAAAGTATGACTGTCAAAAAAAAAAAAAAACTTTCACAAATTTTAATCCAATTTTATCATTGAAAATAAAGCTATTAAACTATCTAATCATACTTTAATTGCATTAAACTTGTTGATATTATGTTGAATTTATTTAATAAGAAGTCGAAAATGTTAGGAAAGTAATATAAATTTAAAAAAATTTGTTTTGTGTAATAAAACTTCTGTGAATTTTTATTTGGGTTTCTCATGTTTATTTTTTTTCCTCATGCATTTTATACTTATTCTACTTACAAATTTGGTAGTATATGGCTGTAAAATAGCATTTGAGTATAATATACTTT